>JAUJYP020000419.1:0-158660 GCA_030674075.2 Linum usitatissimum | reverse complement strand
TCGAAAGAACCAAAGGTCCTCAATCGAGCTTTATTGACCAATCCTTGAGAGATTGATCGATCATTTTCTACGAAATCCGCTTGATTACAAGATTCATCATTTTTTCCCGACCGCTTGAATGTGGTTGGTATGTGATGATCAATCGATGAGTTATCCCAAATAGTTGGCAAGCTGGTTAGAAAACAATCTGAAGGTTAGTAACTCGGACGTATATGACTGAGTAAGTGGCGTCAAAATGTGTCAAAAGGCATTGCATGTACTTTCCCACCGCCTTAGGATCATTACCTTTCTCCTTGTATAATCGTTCACTTTTGTATGCATGGAACCTGTAAGCCACCAACACTAGTAGTTTATACTTTCTTTCTAAAGTTGGAAGACTAGCATCCCTATTTAGTAGCTTGATCGTCCATAAAGGCTTTTGCTCAAGCTTCACTGGTAAATGACAAGCCTTGACATAAACTAGTGGACAAGGTGAAGTGCCGATCGATAGGAGTCATCCAGCAGCTTCGAAAGAACCAAAGGTCCTCAATCGAGCTTGATTGATCAATCCTTGAGAGATTGATCGATCATTTTCTACAGAATCCGCTTGATCACAAGATTCATCATTTTTTCCTGACCGCTTGAATGTGGTTCGTTTGTGATGATCAATCGATGAGTTATCCCAAATAGTTGGCTAGCTAGTTAGAAAAAAAAACTAAAGGTTAGTAACTCGGACGCATATGACTGAGTAAGTGGCGTCAAAATGTGTCAAAAGGCATTGCATGAAATTTTTCCCCCCGCCTTAGCATCATTACCTTTCTCCATGTATAATCGTTCACTTTTGTATGCATGGACTCCGTATGCCACCAACACTGGTAATTTGTACTTTCTTTCTAATGCTGGAAGACTAGCATCCATATTTAGTAGCTTCATCGTCCATAATGGCTGTTGCTCAAGCTTCACTGGTAAATGCCAAGCCTTGCCATAAACTAGTGGACAAGGTGAAGTGCCGATCGATACGAGTCTTGCAGACAGTTCGAAAGAACCAAAGGTCCTCAATCTAGCTTTATTGACCAATCCTTGAGAGATTAATCGATCATTTTCTACAGAATCCGCTTGATCACAAGATTCATCATTTTTTCCCGATCGCTTGAATGTGGTTGGTATGTGATGATCAATCGATGAGTTATCCCAAATAGTTGGCAAGCCGGTTGGAAAACAATCCGAAGGTTAGTAACTCGACGCATATGACCGAGTAAGTGGCGTCAAAATGTGTCAAAAGGCATTGCATGTACTTTCCCACCGCCTTAGGATCATTACCTTTCTCCTTGTATAATCGTTCACTTTTGTATGCATGGAACCCGTATGCCACCAACACTAGTAATTTGTACTTTCTTTCTAATGCCGGAAGACTAGCATCCATATTTAGTAGCTTCATCGTCCATATTGGCTGTTGCTCAAGCTTCACTGGTAAATGCCAAGCCTTGCCATAAACTAGTGGACAAGGTGAAGTGCCGATCGATACGAGTCTTGCAGATAGTTCGAAAGAACCAAAGGTCCTCAATCGAGCTTTATTGACCAATCCTTGAGAGATTGATCGATCATTTTCTACGAAATCCGCTTGATCACAAGATTCATCATTTTTTCCCGACCGCTTGAATGTGTTTGGTATGTGATGATCAATCGATGACTTATCCCAAATAGTTGGCAAGCCGGTTAGAAAACAATCTGAAGGTTAGTAACTCGGACGCATATGACTGAGTAAGTGACGTCAAAATGTGTCAAAAGGCATCGCATGTACTTTCCCACCGCCTTAGGATCATTACCTTTCTCCTTGTGTAATCGTTCACTTTTGTATGCATGGAACCTGTATGCCACCAACACTAGTAATTTGTACTTTCTTTCTAATGCTGGAAGACTAGCATCCATATTTAGTAGCTTCATCGTCCATAATGGTCGTTGCTCAAGCTTCACTAGTAAATGCCAAGCCTTGCCATAAACTAGTGGACAAGGTGAAGTGCCGATCGATACGAGTCTTGCGTGATAGTTCGAAAGAACCAAAGGTCCTCAATCGAGCTTTATTGACCAATCCTTGAGAGATTGATCGATCATTTTCTACGTAATCCGCTTGATCACAAGATTCATCATTTTTTCCCGACCGCTTGAATGTGTTTGGTATGTGATGATCAATCGATGACTTATCCCAAATAGTTGGCAAGCCGGTTAGAAAACAATCTGAAGGTTAGTAACTCGGACGCATATGACTGAGTAAGTGACGTCAAAATGTGTCAAAAGGCATCGCATGTACTTTCCCACCGCCTTAGGATCATTACCTTTCTCCTTGTGTAATCGTTCACTTTTGTATGCATGGAACCTGTATGCCACCAACACTAGTAATTTGTACTTTCTTTCTAATGCTGGAAGACTAGCATCCATATTTAGTAGCTTCATCGTCCATAATGGTCGTTGCTCAAGCTTCACTAGTAAATGCCAAGCCTTGCCATAAACTAGTGGACAAGGTGAAGTGCCGATCGATACGAGTCTTGCGTATAGTTCGAAAGAACCAAAGGTCCTCAATCGAGCTTTATTGACCAATCCTTGAGAGATTGATCGATCATTTTCTACGAATCCGCTTGATTACAAGATTCATCATTTTTTCCCGACCGCTTGAATGTGGTTGGTATGTGATGATCAATCGATGAGTTATCCCAAATAGTTGGCAAGCTGGTTAGAAAACAATCTGAAGGTTAGTAACTCGGACGTATATGACTGAGTAAGTGGCGTCAAAATGTGTCAAAAGGCATTGCTTGTACTTTCCCACCGCCTTAGGATCATTACCTTTCTCCTTGTATAATCGTTCACTTTTGTATGCATGGAACCTGTATGCCACCAACACTAGTAATTTGTACTTTCTTTCTAATGCTGGAAGACTAGCATCCATATTTAGTAGCTTCATCGTCCATAATGGCTGTTGCTCAAGCTTCACTAGTAAATGCCAAGCCTTGCCATAAATTAGTGGACAAGGTGACGTGCCGATCGATAGGAGTCTTACAACAGCTTCGAAAGAACGAAAGGTCCTCAATCGAGCTTTATTTACCAATCCTTGAGAGATTGATCGATCATTTTCTACGAATCCGCTTGATCACAAGATTCATCATTTTTTCCCGACCGCTTGAATGTGGTTGGTATGTGATGATCAATCGATGTGTTATCCCAAATAGTTGGCAAGATGGTTAAAAAAATCAAGGTTAGTAACTCGGACGCATATGACCGAGTAAGTGGCGTCAAAATGTGTCAAAAGGCATTGCATGTACTTTCCCACCGCCTTAGGATCATTACCTTTCTCCTTGTATAATCGTTCACTTTTGTATGCATGGAACCCGTATGCCACCAACACTAGTAATTTGTACTTTCTTTCTAATGCCGGAAGACTAGCATCCATATTTAGTAGCTTCATCGTCCATAATGGCCGTTGCTCAAGCTTCACCGGTAAATACCAAGCCTTGCCATAAACTAGTGGACAAGGTGAAGTGCCGATCGATACGAGTCTTGCGACAGCTTCGAAAGAACCAAAGGTCCTCAATCGAGCTTTATTGACCAATCCTTGAGAGATTGATCGATCATTTTCTACGAATTTGCTTGATCACAAGATTCATCATTTTTTCCCGACCGCTTGAATATGGTTGGTATGTGATGATCAATCGATGAGTTATCCCAAATAGTTGGCAAGCCGGTTAGAAAACAATCGAAGGTTAGTAACTCGGACGCATATGACTAAGTAAGTGGCGTCAAAATGTGTCAAAAGGCATTGCATGAACTTTCCCACCGCCTTAGCATCATTACCATTCTCCTTGTATAATCGTTCACTTTTGTATGCATGGAACCTGTATGCCACCAACACTAGTAATTTGTACTTTCTTTCTAATGCTGGAAGACTAGCATCCATATTTAATAGCTTCATCGTCCATAATGGCCGTTGCTCGAGCTTCACCGGTAAATGCCAAGCCTTGCCATAAATTAGTGGACAAGGTGACGTGCCGATCGATAGAGTCTTACGCATGCCCGAAAGAACGAAAGGTCCTCAATCGAGCTTTATTGACCAATCCTTGAGAGATTGATCGATCATTTTCTACAGAATCCGCTTGATCACAAGATTCATCATTTTTTCCCGACCGCTTGAATGTGGTTGGTATGTGATGATCAATCAATGCGTTATCCCAAATAGTTGGCAAGATGGTTAAAAAAAAAAATGAAGGTTAGTAACTCGGACGCATATGACCGAGTAAGTGGCGTCAAAATGTGTCAAAAGGCATTGCATGTACTTTCCCACCGCCTTAGGATCATTACCTTTCTCCTTGTATAATCGTTCACTTTTGTATGCATGGAACCTGTATGCCACCAACACTAGTAATTTGTACTTTCTTTCTAATGCTGGAAGACTAGCATCCATATTTGTAGCTTCATCGTCCATAATGGCTGTTGCTCAAGCTTCACTATTAAATACCAAGCCTTGCCATAAACTAGTGGACAAGGTGAAGTGCCGATCGATACGAGTCTTGCAGGCAGTTCGAAAGAACCAAAGGTCCTCAATCGAGCTTTATTGACCAATCCTTGAGAGATTGATCGATCATTTTCTACGAATTCGCTTGATCACAAGATTCATCATTTTTTCCCGACCGCTTGAATGTGGTTGGTATGTGATGATCAATCGATGAGTTATCCCAAATAGTTGGCAAGCTGGTTAGAAAACAATCTGAAGGTTAGTAACTCGGACGCATATGACTAAGTAAGTGGCGTCAAAATGTGTCAAAAGGCATTGCATGAACTTTCCCACCGCCTTAGCATCATTACCTTTCTCCTTGTATAATCGTTCACTTTTGTATGCATGGAACCCGTATGCCACCAACACTAGTAATTTGTACTTTCTTTCTAATGCCGGAAGACTAGCATCCATATTTAGTAGCTTCATCATCCATCATGGCCGTTGCTCAAGCTTCACCGGTAAATACCAAGCCTTGCCATAAACTAGTGGACAAGGTGAAGTGCCGATCGATACGAGTCTTGCGGACAGCTCGAAAGAACCAAAGGTCCTCAATCGAGCTTTATTGACCAATCCTTGAGAGATTGATCGATCATTTTCTACGAATTTGCTTGATCACAAGATTCATCATTTTTTCCCGACCGCTTGAATATGGTTGGTATGTGATGATCAATCGATGAGTTATCCCAAATAGTTGGCAAGCCGGTTAGAAAACAATCTGAAGGTTAGTAACTCGGACGCATATGACTAAGTAAGTGGCGTCAAAATGTGTCAAAAGGCATTGCATGAACTTTCCCACCGCCTTAGCATCATTACCATTCTCCTTGTATAATCGGTCACTTTTGTATGCATGGAACCTGTATGCCACCAACACTAGTAATTTGTACTTTCTTTCTAATGCTGGAAGACTAGCATCCATATTTAGTAGCTTCATCGTCCATAATGGCTGTTGCTCCAGCCTTCACCGGTAAATGCCAAGCCTTGCCATAAATTAGTGGACAAGGTGACGTGCCGATCGATAGAGTCTTACGCTGCATAGCTTCGAAAGAACGAAAGGTCCTCAATCGAGCTTTATTGACCAATCCTTAAGAGATTGATCGATCATTTTCTACGAATCCGCTTGATCACAAGATTCATCATTTTTTCCCGACCGCTTGAATGTGGTTGGTATGTGATGATCAATCAATGTGTTATCCCAAATAGTTGGCAAGATGGTTAAAAAAAAATCGAAGGTTAGTAACTCGGACGCCTATGACCGAGTAAGTGGCGTCAAAATGTGTCAAAAGGCATTGCATGTACTTTCCCACCGCCTTAGGATCATTACCTTTCTCCTTGTATAATCGTTCACTTTTGTATGCATGGAACCCGTATGCCACCAACACTAGTAATTTGTACTTTCTTTCTAATGCCGGAAGACTAGCATCCATATTTAGTAGCTTCATCGTCCATAATGGCTGTTGCTCAAGCTTCACTGGTAAATACCAAGCCTTGCCATAAACTAGTGGACAAGGTGAAGTGCCGATCGATACGAGTCTTGCAGACAGTTCGAAAGAACCAAAGGTCCTCAATCGAGCTTTATTGACCAATCCTTGAGAGATTGATCGATCATTTTCTACGAATTTGCTTGATCACAAGATTCATCATTTTTTCCCGACCGCTTGAATATGGTTGGTATGTGATGATCAATCGATGAGTTATCCCAAATAGTTGGCAAGCCGGTTAGAAAACAATCGAAGGTTAGTAACTCGGACGCATATGACTAAGTAAGTGGCGTCAAAATGTGTCAAAAGGCATTGCATGAACTTTCCCACCGCCTTAGCATCATTACCATTCTCCTTGTATAATCGTTCACTTTTGTATGCATGGAACCTGTATGCCACCAACACTAGTAATTTGTACTTTCTTTCTAATGCTGGAAGACTAGCATCCATATTTAATAGCTTCATCGTCCATAATGGCTGTTGCTCAAGCTTCACCGGTAAATGCCAAGCCTTGCCATAAATTAGTGGACAAGGTGACGTGCCGATCGATAGAGTCTTACGCACAGCTTCGAAAGAACGAAAGGTCCTCAATCGAGCTTTATTGACCAATCCTTGAGAGATTGATCGATCATTTTCTACGTAATCCGCTTGATCACAAGATTCATCATTTTTTCCCGACCGCTTGAATGTGGTTGGTATGTGATGATCAATCAATGTGTTATCCCAAATAGTTGGCAAGATGGTTAAAAAAAAATCTGAAGGTTAGTAACTCGGACGCATATGACTGAGTAAGTGGCGTCAAAATGTGTCAAAAGGCATTGCATGTACTTTCCCACCGCCTTAGGATCATTACCTTTCTCCTTGTATAATCGTTCACTTTTGTATGCATGGAACCCGTATGCCACCAACACTAGTAATTTGTACTTTCTTTCTAATGCCGGAAGACTAGCATCCATATTTAGTAGCTTCATCGTCCATAATGGCCGTTGCTCAAGCTTCACTATTAAATACCAAGCCTTGCCATAAACTAGTGGACAAGGTGAAGTGCCGATCGATACGAGTCTTGCGAGCGCTTCGAAAGAACCAAAGGTCCTCAATCGAGCTTTATTGACCAATCCTTGAGAGATTGATCGATCATTTTCTACGAATTCGCTTGATCACAAGATTCATCATTTTTTCCCGACCGCTTGAATGTGGTTGGTATGTGATGATCAATCGATGAGTTATCCCAAATAGTTGGCAAGCCGGTTAGAAAACAATCGAAGGTTAGTAACTCGGACGCATATGACTAAGTAAGTGGCGTCAAAATGTGTCAAAAGGCATTGCATGAACTTTCCCACCGCCTTAGCATCATTACCATTCTCCTTGTATAATCGGTCACTTTTGTATGCATGGAACCTGTATGCCACCAACACTAGTAATTTGTACTTTCTTTCTAATGCTGGAAGACTAGCATCCATATTTAGTAGCTTCATCGTCCATAATGGCTGTTGCTCAAGCTTCACCGGTAAATACCAAGCCTTGCCATAAACTAGTGGACAAGGTGAAGTGCCGATCGATACGAGTCTTGCGAGATTCCTTCGAAAGAACCAAAGGTCCTCAATCGAGCTTTATTGACCAATCCTTGAGAGATTGATCGATCATTTTCTACGAATTTGCTTGATCACAAGATTCATCAATTTTTTCCCGACCGCTTGAATATGGTTGGTATGTGATGATCAATCGATGAGTTATCCCAAATAGTTGGCAAGCTGGTTAGAAAACAATCTGAAGGTTAGTAACTCGGACGCATATGACTAAGTAAGTGGCGTCAAAATGTGTCAAAAGGCATTGCATGAACTTTCCCACCGCCTTAGCATCATTACCATTCTCCTTGTATAATCGTTCACTTTTGTATGCATGGAACCTGTATGCCACCAACACTAGTAATTTGTACTTTCTTTCTAATGCTGGAAGACTAGCATCCATATTTAATAGCTTCATCGTCCATAATGGCTGTTGCTCAAGCTTCACTGGTAAATGCCAAGCCTTGCCATAAATTAGTGGACAAGGTGACGTGCCGATCGATAGGAGTCTTACGCATGCTTCGAAAGAACGAAAGGTCCTCAATCGAGCTTTATTGACCAATCCTTGAGAGATTGATCGATCATTTTCTACGAGAATCCGCTTGATCACAAGATTCATCATTTTTTCCCGACCGCTTGAATGTGGTTGGTATGTGATGATCAATCAATGTGTTATCCCAAATAGTTGGCAAGATGGTTAAAAAAAAATCCGAAGGTTAGTAACTCGGACGCATATGACCGAGTAAGTGGCGTCAAAATGTGTCAAAAGGCATTGCATGTACTTTCCCACCGCCTTAGGATCATTACCTTTCTCCTTGTATAATCGTTCACTTTTGTATGCATGGAACCCGTATGCCACCAACACTAGTAATTTGTACTTTCTTTCTAATGCTGGAAGACTAGCATCCATATTTAGTAGCTTCATCGTCCATAATGGCTGTTGCTCAAGCTTCACTATTAAATACCAAGCCTTGCCATAAACTAGTGGACAAGGTGAAGTGCCGATCGATACGAGTCTTGCAGGCAGTTCGAAAGAACCAAAGGTCCTCAATCGAGCTTTATTGACCAATCCTTGAGAGATTGATCGATCATTTTCTACGTAATTCGCTTGATCACAAGATTCATCATTTTTTCCCGACCGCTTGAATGTGGTTGGTATGTGATGATCAATCGATGAGTTATCCCAAATAGTTGGCAAGCCGGTTAGAAAACAATCGAAGGTTAGTAACTCTGACGCATATGACTAAGTAAGTGGCGTCAAAATGTGTCAAAAGGCATTGCATGAACTTTCCCACCGCCTTAGCATCATTACCTTTCTCCTTGTATAATCGTTCACTTTTGTATGCATGGAACCCGTATGCCACCAACACTAGTAATTTGTACTTTCTTTCTAATGCTGGAAGACTAGCATCCATATTTAGTAGCTTCATCATCCATCATGGCTGTTGCTCAAGCTTCACTGGTAAATACCAAGCCTTGCCATAAACTAGTGGACAAGGTGAAGTGCCGATCGATACGAGTCTTGCAGACATGCTTCGAAAGAACCAAAGGTCCTCAATCGAGCTTTATTGACCAATCCTTGAGAGATTGATCGATCATTTTCTACGAAATTTGCTTGATCACAAGATTCATCATTTTTTCCCGACCGCTTGAATATGGTTGGTATGTGATGATCAATCGATGAGTTATCCCAAATAGTTGGCAAGCCGGTTAGAAAACAATCCGAAGGTTAGTAACTCGGACGCATATGACTAAGTAAGTGGCGTCAAAATGTGTCAAAAGGCATTGCATGAACTTTCCCACCGCCTTAGCATCATTACCATTCTCCTTGTATAATCGGTCACTTTTGTATGCATGGAACCTGTATGCCACCAACACTAGTAATTTGTACTTTCTTTCTAATGCTGGAAGACTAGCATCCATATTTAGTAGCTTCATCGTCCATAATGGCTGTTGCTCCAGCTTTCACCGGTAAATGCCAAGCCTTGCCATAAATTAGTGGACAAGGTGACGTGCCGATCGATAGGAGTCTTACGTACAAGCTTCGAAAGAACGAAAGGTCCTCAATCGAGCTTTATTGACCAATCCTTAAGAGATTGATCGATCATTTTCTACGAATCCGCTTGATCACAAGATTCATCATTTTTTCCCGACCGCTTGAATGTGGTTGGTATGTGATGATCAATCGATGTGTTATCCCAAATAGGTGGCTAGCTAGTTAGAAAAAAAACTAAAGGTTAGTAACTCGGACGCATATGACTGAGTAGTGGCGTCAAAATGTGTCAAAAGGCATTGCATGAAATTTTTCCCACCGCCTTAGCATCATTACCTTTCTCCTTGTATAATCGTTCACTTTTGTATGCATGGAACCTGTATGCCACCAACACTAGTAATTTGTACTTTCTTTTTAATGCTGGAAGACTAGTATCCATATTTAGTAGCTTCATCGTCCATAAAGGCTTTCGCTCAAGCTTCACCGTTAAATGACAAGCCTTGACATAAATTAGTGGACAAGTTTAAGTGCCGATCGATAGGAGTCTTGTAGACAGGCTTCGAAAAAACGACCTCAATCGAGCTTGATTGATCAATCCTTGAGAGATTGATTGATCGTTTTCTCAAGAATCCGCTTGATCACAAGATTCATCATTTTTTCTTGACCGCTTCGATGTGGTTGGTATGTGATGATCAATCGATGAGTTATCCCAAATAGTTGGCAAACTGGTTAGAAAACACTCGAAGGTTAGTAACTCGAGCGAATATGACCGAATGAGTGGCGTCAAAATGTGGAAAAAGGCATTGCATGAACTTTCCCACCGCCTTAGCATCATTACCTTTCTCCTTGTATAATCATTCACTTTTGTATGCATGGAACCTGTATGCCACCAACACTAGTAATTTGTACTTTCTTTTTAATGCTGGAAGACTAGTATCCATATTTAGTAGCTTCATCGTCCATAAAGGCTTTCGCTCAAGCTTCACCGTTAAATGACAAGCCTTGACATAAATTAGTGGACAAGTTTAAGTGCCGATCGATAGGAGTCTTGTAGACAGCTTCGAAAAAACGACCTCAATCGAGCTTGATTGATCAATCCTTGAGAGATTGATTGATCGTTTTCTTAAGAATCCGCTTGATCACAAGATTCATCATTTTTTCTTGACCGCTTCGATGTGGTTGGTATGTGATGATCAATCGATGAGTTATCCCAAATAGTTGGCAAACTGGTTAGAAAACACTCAGAAGGTTAGTAACTCGAGCGAATATGACCGAATGAGTGGCGTCAAAATGTGGAAAAAGGCATTGCATGAACTTTCCCACCGCCTTAGCATCATTACCTTTCTCCTTGTATAATCATTCACTTTTGTATGCATGGAACCTGTATGCCACCAACACTAGTAATTTGTACTTTCTTTTTAATGCTGGAAGACTAGTATCCATATTTAGTAGCTTCATCGTCCATAAAGGCTTTCGCTCAAGCTTCACTGTTAAATGACAAGCCTTGACATAAATTAGTGGACAAGTTTAAGTGCCGATCGATAGGAGTCTTGTAGACAGCTTCGAAAAAACGACCTCAATCGAGCTTGATTGATCAATCCTTGAGAGATTGATTGATCGTTTTCTCAAGAATCCGCTTGATCACAAGATTCATCATTTTTTCTTGACCGCTTCGATGTGGTTGGTATGTGATGATCAATCGATGAGTTATCCCAAATAGTTGGCAAACTGGTTAGAAAACACTCGAAGGTTAGTAACTCGAGCGAATATGACCGAATGAGTGGCGTCAAAATGTGGAAAAAGGCATTGCATGAACTTTCCCACCGCCTTAGCATCATTACCTTTCTCCTTTTATAATCGTTAACTTTTGTATGCATGGAACCCGTAAGCCACCAACACTAGTAGTTTATACTTTCTTTCTAAAGCCGGAAGACTAGCATCCCTATTTAGTAGCTTGATCGTCCATAATGGCTTTTGCTCAAGCTTCACTGGTAAAGAAAAAACCTTGCCATAAACTAGTGGACAAGGTGAAGTGCCGATCGATAGGAGTCTTGCAGACAGTTCGGAAAAACGAAAGGTCCTCAATCGAGCTTTATTGACCAATCCTTGAGAGATTGATCGATCATTTTCTACGTAATCCGCTTGATCACAAGATTCATCATTTTTTCCCGACCGCTTGAATGTGGTTGGTATGTGATGATCAATCGATGAGTTATCCCAAATAGTTGGCAAGATGGTTAAAAAACAATCCGAAGGTTAGTAACTCGGACGCATATGATCGAGTAAGTGGCGTCAAAATGTGTCAAAAGGCATTGCATGTACTTTCCCACCGCCTTAGGATCATTACCTTTCTCCTTGTATAATCGTTCACTTTTGTATGCATGGAACCCGTATGCCACCAACACTAGTAATTTGTACTTTCTTTCTAATGCCGGAAGACTAGCATCCATATTTAGTAGCTTCATCGTCCATAATGGCCGTTGCTCAAGCTTCACTATTAAATACCAAGCCTTGCCATAAACTAGTGGACAAGGTGAAGTGCCGATCGATACGAGTCTTGCGGACGCTTCGAAAGAACCAAAGGTCCTCAATCGAGCTTTATTGACCAATCCTTGAGAGATTGATCGATCATTTTCTACGAATTCGCTTGATCACAAGATTCATCATTTTTTCCCGACCGCTTGAATGTGGTTGGTATGTGATGATCAATCGATGAGTTATCCCAAATAGTTGGCAAGCTGGTTAGAAAACAATCTGAAGGTTAGTAACTCGGACGCATATGACTAAGTAAGTGGCGTCAAAATGTGTCAAAAGGCATTGCATGAACTTTCCCACCGCCTTAGCATCATTACCTTTCTCCTTGTATAATCGTTCACTTTTGTATGCATGGAACCCGTATGCCACCAACACTAGTAATTTGTACTTTCTTTCTAATGCCGGAAGACTAGCATCCATATTTAGTAGCTTCATCGTCCATCATGGCCGTTGCTCAAGCTTCACCGGTAAATACCAAGCCTTGCCATAAACTAGTGGACAAGGTGAAGTGCCGATCGATACGAGTCTTGCAGACAGTTCGAAAGAACCAAAGGTCCTCAATCGAGCTTTATTGACCAATCCTTGAGAGATTGATCGATCATTTTCTACAGAATTTGCTTGATCACAAGATTCATCATTTTTTCCCGACCGCTTGAATATGGTTGGTATGTGATGATCAATCGATGAGTTATCCCAAATAGTTGGCAAGCTGGTTAGAAAACAATCTGAAGGTTAGTAACTCGGACGCATATGACTAAGTAAGTGGCGTCAAAATGTGTCAAAAGGCATTGCATGAACTTTCCCACCGCCTTAGCATCATTACCATTCTCCTTGTATAATCGGTCACTTTTGTATGCATGGAACCTGTATGCCACCAACACTAGTAATTTGTACTTTCTTTCTAATGCTGGAAGACTAGCATCCATATTTAGTAGCTTCATCGTCCATAATGGCTGTTGCTCCAGCTTCACTGGTAAATGCCAAGCCTTGGCATAAATTAGTGGACAAGGTGACGTGCCGATCGATAGGAGTCTTACGCACGCTTCGAAAGAACGAAAGGTCCTCAATCGAGCTTTATTGACCAATCCTTAAGAGATTGATCGATCATTTTCTACAGAATCCGCTTGATCACAAGATTCATCATTTTTTCCCGACCGCTTGAATGTGGTTGGTATGTGATGATCAATCGATGAGTTATCCAAAATAGTTGGCTAGCTAGTTAGAAAACAAACTAAAGGTTAGTAACTCGGACGCATATGACTGAGTAGTGGCGTCAAAATGTGTCGAAAGGTATTGCATGAAATTTTTCCCACCGCCTTAGCATCATTACCTTTCTCCTTGTATAATCGGTCACTTTTGTATGCATGGAACCTGTATGCCACCAACACTAGTAATTTGTACTTTCTTTCTAATGCTGGAAGACTAGCATCCATATTTAGTAGCTTCATCGTCCATAATGGTCGTTGCTCCAGCTTCACCGGTAAATGCCAAGCCTTGCCATAAATTAGTGGACAAGGTGACGTGCCGATCGATAGAGTCTTACGGACAGCTTCGAAAGAACGAAAGGTCCTCAATCGAGCTTTATTGACCAATCCTTAAGAGATTGATCGATCATTTTCTACGAATCCGCTTGATCACAAGATTCATCATTTTTTCCCGACCGCTTGAATGTCGTTGGTATGTGATGACCAATCGATGTGTTATCCCAAATAGGTGGCTAGCTAGTTAGAAAAAAAAATAAAAGGTTAGTAACTCGGACGCATATGACTGAGTAGTGGCGTCAAAATGTGTCAAAAGGCATTGCATGAAAGTTTTCCCACCGCCTTAGCATCATTACCTTTCTGCTTGTATAATCGTTCACTTTTGTATGCATGGAACCTGTATGCCACCAACACTAGTAATTTGTACTTTCTTTTTAATGCTGGAAGACTAGTATCCATATTTAGTAGCTTCATCGTCCATAAAGGCTTTCGCTCAAGCTTCACTGTTAAATGACAAGCCTTGACATAAATTAGTGGACAAGTTTAAGTGTCGATCGATAGGAGTCTTGTAGACAGCTTCGAAAAACGACCTCAATCGAGCTTGATTGATCAATCCTTGAGAGATTGATTGATCGTTTTCTCAAGAATCCGCTTGATCACAAGATTCATCATTTTTTCTTGACCGCTTCGATGTGGTTGGTATGTGATGATCAATCGATGAGTTATCCCAAATAGTTGGCAAACTGGTTAGAAAACACTCGAAGGTTAGTAACTCGAGCGAATATGACCGAATGAGTGGCGTCAAAATGTGGAAAAAGGCATTGCATGAACTTTCCCACCGCCTTAGCATCATTACCTTTCTCCTTTTATAATCGTTAACTTTTGTATGCATGGAACCCGTAAGCCACCAACACTAGTAGTTTATACTTTCTTTCTACAACTTGGAAGACTAGCATCCCTATTTAGTAGCTTGATCGTCCATAATGGCTTTTGCTCAAGCTTCACTGGTAAAGAAAAAGCCTTGCCATAAACTAGTGGACAAGGTGAAGTGCCGATCGATAGGAGTCTTGCAGACAGTTCGGAAAAACTAAAGGGCCTCAATCGAGCTTGATTGATCAATCCTTGAGAGATTGATCGATCATTTTCTACAGAATCCGCTTGATCACAAGATTCATCATTTTTTCCTGACCGCTTGAATGTGGTTGGTATGTGATGATCAATCGATGAGTTATCCAAAATAGTTGGCTAGCTAGTTAGAAAACAAACTAAAGGTTAGTAACTCGGACGCATATGACTGAGTAGTGGCGTCAAAATGTGTCGAAAGGTATTGCATGAAATTTTTCCCACCGCCTTAGCATCATTACCTTTCTCCTTGTATAATCGTTCACTTTTGTATGCATGGAACCTGTATGGCACCAACACTAGTAATTTGTACTTTCTTTCTAATGCTGGAAGACTAGCATCCATATTTAGTAGCTTCATCGTCCATAATGGTCGTTGCTCAAGCTTCACCGGTAAATACCAAGCCTTCCCATAAACTAGTGGACAAGGTGAAGTGCCGATCGATACGAGTCTTCAAGACAGTTCGAAAGAACCAAAGGTCCTCAATCGAGCTTTATTGACCAATCGTTGAGAGATTGATCGATCATTTTCTACAGAATTCGCTTGATCACAAGATTCATCATTTTTTCCCGACCGCTTGAATGTGGTTGGTATGTGATGATCAATCGATGAGTTATCCCAAATAGTTGGCAGGATGGTTAAAAAACCATCTGAAGGTTAGTAACTCGGACGCATATGACTGAGTAAGTGGCGTCAAAATGTGTCAAAAGGCATTGCATGTACTTTCCCACCGCCTTAGGATCATTACCTTTCTCCTTGTATAATCGTTCACTTTTGTATGCATGGAACCTGTATGCCACCAACACTAGTAATTTGTACTTTCTTTTTAATGCTGGAAGACTAGCATCCATATTTAGTAGCTTCCTCGTCCATAAAGGCTTTCGTTCAAGCTTCACTGTTAAATGACAAGCCTTGTAATAAATTAGTGGACAAGTTCAAGTGCCGATCGATAGGAGTCTTGCGTATGCTTCGGAAAAACGAAAGGGCCTCAATCGAGCTTGATTGATCAATCCTTGAGAGATTGATCGATCATTTTCTACGAATCCGCTTGATCACAAGATTGATCATTTTTTCTTGACCGCTTCAATGTGGTTGGTATATGATGATTAATCGATGAGTTATCCCAAATAGTTGGCAACCGGTTAGAAAACAATCAAGGTTAGTAACTCGAGCGAATATGACCGAATGAGTGGCGTCAAAATGTGGAAAAAGGCATTGCATGAACTTTCCCACCGCCTTAGCATCATTACCTTTCTCCTTTTATAATCGTTAACTTTTGTATGCATGGAACCCGTAAGCCACCAACACTAGTAGTTTATACTTTCTTTCTAAAGCCGGAAGACTAGCATCCCTATTTAGTAGCTTGATCGTCCATAATGGCTTTTGCTCAAGCTTCACTGGTAAAGAAAAAGCCTTTCCATAAACTAGTTGACAAGGTGAAGTGCCGATCGATAGGAGTCTTACATACAGTTCGGAAAAACGAAAAGGCCTCAATCGAGCTTGATTGATCAATCCTTGAGAGATTGCTCGATCATTTTCTACAGAATCCGCTTGATCACAAGATTCATCATTTTTTCATGACCGCTTGAATGTGGTTGGTATGTGATGATCAATCGATGAGTTATCCAAAATAGTTGGCTAGCTAGTTAGAAAACAAACTAAAGGTTAGTAACTCGGACGCATATGACTGAGTAAGTGGCGTCAAAATGTGTCAAAAGGCATTGCATGAAATTTTTCCCACCGCCTTAGGATCATTACCTTTCTCCTTGTATAATCGTTCACTTTTGTATGCATGGAACCTGTATGCCACCAACACTAGTAATTTGTACTTTCTTTTTAATGCCGGAAGACTAGCATCCATATTTAGTAGCTTCATCGTCCATAAAGGCTTTCGCTAAAGCTTCACCGTTAAATGACAAGCCTTGACATAAATTAGTGGACAAGTTCAAGTGCCGATCGATAGGAGTCTTGCGTATAGTTCGGAAAAGCGAAAGGGCCTCAATCGAGCTTGATTGATCAATCCTTGAGAGATTGATCAATCATTTTCTACGAATCCGCTTGATCACAAGATTTATCATTTTTTCATGACCGCTTGAATGTGGTTGGTATGTGATGATCAATCGATGAGTTATCCCAAATAGTTGGCAAGCCGGTTAGAAAACAATCGAAGGTTAGTAACTCGATGCATATGACCGAGTAAGTGGCGTCAAAATGTGTCAAAAGGCATTGCATGTACTTTCCCACCGCCTTAGCATCATTACCTTTCTCCTTGTATAATCGTTCACTTTTGTATGCATGGAACCTGTATGCCACCAACACTAGTAATTTGTACTTTCTTTCTAATGCCGGAAGACTAGCATCCATATTTAGTAGCTTCATCGTCCATAAAGGCTTTCGCTCAAGCTTCACCGTTAAATGACAAGCCTTGACATAAATTAGTGGACAAGTTCATGTGCCGATCGATAGGAGTCTTGCGCATGCTTCGGAAAAACGAAAGGGCCTCAATCGAGCATGATTGATCAATCCTCGAGAGATTGATCGATCATTTTCTACGAATCCGCTTGATTACAAGATTCATCATTTTTTCATGACCGCTTGAATGTGGTTGGTATGTGATGATCAATCGATGAGTTATCCCAAATAGTTGGCAAGCCGGTTAGAAAACAATCGAAGGTTAGTAACTCGATGCATATGACTGAGTAAGTGGCATCAAAATGTGTCAAAAGGCATTGCATGTACTTTCCCACCGCCTTAGCATCATTACCTTTCTCCTTGTATAATCGTTCACTTTTGTATGCATGGAACCTGTATGCCACCAACACTAGTAATTTGTACTTTCTTTCAAATGCTGGAAGACTAGCATCCATATTTAGTAGCTTCATCGTCCATAAAGGCTTTCGCTCAAGCTTCACCGTTAAATGACAAGCCTTGACATAAATTAGTGGACAAGTTCAAGTGCCGATCGATAGGAGTCTTGCGGTGCATGCTTCGGAAAAACGAAAGGGCCTCAATCGAGCTTTATTGACCAATCCTTGAGAGATTGATCGATCATTTTCTACGAATTTGCTTGATCACAAGATTCATCATTTTTTCCCGACCGCTTGAATATGGTTGGTATGTGATGATCAATCGATGAGTTATCCCAAATAGTTGGCAAGCCGGTTAGAAAACAATCTGAAGGTTAGTAACTCGGACGCATATGACTAAGTAAGTGGCGTCAAAATGTGTCAAAAGGCATTGCATGAACTTTCCCACCGCCTTAGCATCATTACCATTCTCCTTGTATAATCGGTCACTTTTGTATGCATGGAACCTGTATGCCACCAACACTAGTAATTTGTACTTTCTTTCTAATGCTGGAAGACTAGCATCCATATTTAGTAGCTTCATCGTCCATAATGGTCGTTGCTCCGCCTTCACCGGTAAATGCCAAGCCTTGCCATAAATTAGTGGACAAGGTGACGTGCCGATCGATAGGAGTCTTACGTACGCTTCGAAAGAACGAAAGGTCCTCAATCGAGCTTTATTGACCAATCCTTAAGAGATTGATCGATCATTTTCTACAGAATCCGCTTGATCACAAGATTCATCATTTTTTCCCGACCGCTTGAATGTGGTTGGTTTGTGATGACCAATCGATGTGTTATCCCAAATAGGTGGCTAGCTAGTTAGAAAAAAAATAAAAGGTTAGTAACTCGGACGCATATGACTGAGTAGTGGCGTCAAAATGTGTCAAAAGGCATTGCATGAAATTTTTCCCACCGCCTTAGCATCATTACCTTTCGCCTTGTATAATCGTTCACTTTTGTATGCATGGAACCCGTATGCCACCAACACTAGTAATTTGTACTTTCTTTTTAATGCTGGAAGACTAGTATCCATATTTAGTAGCTTCATCGTCCATAAAGGCTTTCGCTCAAGCTTCACTGTTAAATGACAAGCCTTGACATAAATTAGTGGACAAGTTTAAGTGTCGATCGATAGGAGTCTTGTAGACAGCTTCGAAAAAAAGACCTCAATCGAGCTTGATTGATCAATCCTTGAGAGATTGATTGATCGTTTTCGCAAGAATCCGCTTGATCACAAGATTCATCATTTTTTCTTGACCGCTTCGATGTGGTTGGTATGTGATGATCAATCGATGAGTTATCCCAAATAGTTGGCAAACTGGTTAGAAAACACTCAGAAGGTTAGTAACTCGAGCGAATATGACTGAATGAGTGGCGTCAAAATGTGGAAAAAGGCATTGCATGAACTTTCCCACCGCCTTAGCATCATTACCTTTCTCCTTTTATAATCGTTAACTTTTGTATGCATGGAACCTGTAAGCCACCAACACTAGTAGTTTATACTTTCTTTCTACAATTGGAAGACTAGCATCCCTATTTAGTAGCTTGGATCGTCCATAATGGCTTTTGCTCAAGCTTCACCGGTAAAGAAAAAGCCTTGCCATAAACTAGTGGACAAGGTGAAGTGCCGATCGATAGGAGTCTTGCGGCAGGCTTCGGAAAAACTAAAGGGCCTCAATCGAGCTTGATTGATCAATCCTTGAGAGATTGATCGATCATTTTCTACAGAATCCGCTTGATCACAAGATTCATCATTTTTTCCCGACCGCTTGAATGTGGTTGGTATGTGATGATCAATCGATGAGTTATCCAAAATAGTTGGCTAGCTAGTTAGAAAACAAACTAAAGGTTAGTAACTCGGACGCATATGACTGAGTAGTGGCGTCAAAATGTGTCGAAAGGTATTGCATGAAATTTTTCCCACCGCCTTAGCATCATTACCTTTCTCCTTGTATAATCGTTCACTTTTGTATGCATGGAACCTGTATGGCACCAACACTAGTAATTTGTACTTTCTTTCTAATGCTGGAAGACTAGCATCCATATTTAGTAGCTTCATCGTCCATAATGGCTGTTGCTCAAGCTTCACTGGTAAATACCAAGCCTTCCCATAAACTAGTGGACAAGGTGAAGTGCCGATCGATACGAGTCTTGAAGACAGTTCGAAAGAACCAAAGGTCCTCAATCGAGCTTTATTGACCAATCGTTGAGAGATTGATCGATCATTTTCTACAGAATTCGCTTGATCACAAGATTCATCATTTTTTCCCGACCGCTTGAATGTGGTTGGTATGTGATGATCAATCGATGAGTTATCCCAAATAGTTGGCAGGATGGTTAAAAAACCATCTGAAGGTTAGTAACTCGGACGCATATGACTGAGTAAGTGGCGTCAAAATGTGTCAAAAGGCATTGCATGTACTTTCCCACCGCCTTAGGATCATTACCTTTCTCCTTGTATAATCGTTCACTTTTGTATGCATGGAACCTGTATGCCACCAACACTAGTAATTTGTACTTTCTTTTTAATGATGGAAGACTAGCATCCATATTTAGTAGCTTCCTCGTCCATAAAGGCTTTCGTTCAAGCTTCACTGTTAAATGACAAGCCTTGTAATAAATTAGTGGACAAGTTCAAGTGCCGATCGATAGGAGTCTTGCAGACAGTTCGGAAAAACGAAAGGGCCTCAATCGAGCTTGATTGATCAATCCTTGAGAGATTGATCGATCATTTTCTACAGAATCCGCTTGATCACAAGATTGATCATTTTTTCTTGACCGCTTCAATGTGGTTGGTATATGATGATTAATCGATGAGTTATCCCAAATAGTTGGCAAACTGGTTAGAAAACAGTCTGAAGGTTAGTAACTCGAGCGAATATGACCGAATGAGTGGCGTCAAAATGTGGAAAAAGGCATTGCATGAACTTTCCCACCGCCTTAGCATCATTACCTTTCTCCTTTTATAATCGTTAACTTTTGTATGCATGGAACCCGTAAGCCACCAACACTAGTAGTTTATACTTTCTTTCTAAAGCCGGAAGACTAGCATCCCTATTTAGTAGCTTGATCGTCCATAATGGCTTTTGCTCAAGCTTCACTGGTAAAGAAAAAGCCTTTCCATAAACTAGTTGACAAGGTGAAGTGCCGATCGATAGGAATCTTACATACAGTTCGGAAAAACGAAAAGGCCTCAATCGAGCTTGATTGATCAATCCTTGAGAGATTGCTCGATCATTTTCTACAGAATCCGCTTGATCACAAGATTCATCATTTTTTCATGACCGCTTGAATGTGGTTGGTATGTGATGATCAATCGATGAGTTATCCAAAATAGTTGGCTAGCTAGTTAGAAAACAAACTAAAGGTTAGTAACTCGGACGCATATGACTGAGTAAGTGGCGTCAAAATGTGTCAAAAGGCATTGCATGAAGTTTTTCCCACCGCCTTAGGATCATTACCTTTCTCCTTGTATAATCGTTCACTTTTGTATGCATGGAACCTGTATGCCACCAACACTAGTAATTTGTACTTTCTTTTTAATGCTGGAAGACTAGCATCCATATTTAGTAGCTTCATCGTCCATAAAGGCTTTCGCTAAAGCTTCACTGTTAAATGACAAGCCTTGACATAAATTAGTGGACAAGTTCAAGTGCCGATCGATAGGAGTCTTGCAGATAGTTCGGAAAAGCGAAAGGGCCTCAATCGAGCTTGATTGATCAATCCTTGAGAGATTGATCAATCATTTTCTACGAATCCGCTTGATCACAAGATTTATCATTTTTTCATGACCGCTTGAATGTGGTTGGTATGTGATGATCAATCGATGAGTTATCCCAAATAGTTGGCAAGCCGGTTAGAAAACAATCGAAGGTTAGTAACTCGGATGCATATGACCGAGTAAGTGGCGTCAAAATGTGTCAAAAGGCATTGCATGTACTTTCCCACCGCCTTAGCATCATTACCTTTCTCCTTGTATAATCGTTCACTTTTGTATGCATGGAACCCGTATGCCACCAACACTAGTAATTTGTACTTTCTTTCTAATGCCGGAAGACTAGCATCCATATTTAGTAGCTTCATCGTCCATAAAGGCTTTCGCTCAAGCTTCACCGTTAAATGACAAGCCTTGACATAAATTAGTGGACAAGTTCATGTGCCGATCGATAGGAGTCTTGCGGACAGCTTCGGAAAAACGAAAGGGCCTCAATCGAGCATGATTGATCAATCCTCGAGAGATTGATCGATCATTTTCTACGAATCCGCTTGATTACAAGATTCATCATTTTTTCATGACCGCTTGAATGTGGTTGGTATGTGATGATCAATCGATGAGTTATCCCAAATAGTTGGCAAGCCGGTTAGAAAACAATCGAAGGTTAGTAACTCGGATGCATATGATCGAGTAAGTGGCGTCAAAATGTGTCAAAAGGCATTGCATGTACTTTCCCACCGCCTTAGCATCATTACCTTTCTCCTTGTATAATCGTTCACTTTTGTATGCATGGAACCTGTATGCCACCAACACTAGTAATTTGTACTTTCTTTCTAATGCTGGAAGACTAGCATCCATATTTAGTAGCTTCATCGTCCATAAAGGCTTTCGCTCAAGCTTCACTGTTAAATGACAAGCCTTGACATAAATTAGTGGACAAGTTCAAGTGCCGATCGATAGGAGTCTTGCGCACGCTTCGGAAAAACGAAAGGGCCTCAATCGAGCTTGATTGATCAATCCTCGAGAGATTGATCGATCATTTTCTACAGAATTCGCTTGATCACAAGATTCATCATTTTTTCATGACCGCTTGAATGTGGTTGGTATGTGATAATCAATCGATGAGTTATCCCAAATAGTTGGCAAGCTGGTTAGAAAACAATCTGAAGGTTAGTAACTCGTATGCATATGACCGAGTAAGTGGCGTCAAAATGTGTCAAAAGGCATTGCATGTACTTTCCCACCGCCTTAGCATCATTACCTTTCTCCTTGTATAATCGTTCACTTTTGTATGCATGGAACCTTTATGCCACCAACACTAGTAATTTGTACTTTCTTTTTAATGCTGGAAGACTAGCATCTATATATATTAGCTTCATCGGCCATAAAGGCTTTCGCTCAAGCTTCACTGTTAAATGTAAAGCCTTGACATAAATTAGTGGACAAGTTCAAGTGCCGATCGATAGGAGTCTTGCAGCACGCTTCGAAAAAACGAAAGGGCCTCAATCGAGCTTGATTGATCAATCCTCGAGAGATTGATCGATCATTTTCTACAGAATCCGCTTGATCACAAGATTCATCATTTTTTCATGACCGCTTGAATGTGGTTGGTATGTGATGATCAATCGATGAGTTATCCCAAATAGTTGGCAAGCTGGTTAGAAAACAATCTGAAGGTTAGTAACTCAGATGCATATGACTGAGTAAGTGGCGTCAAAATGTGTCAAAACGCATTGCATGTACTTTCCCACCGCCTTAGCATCATTACCTTTCTCCTTGTATAATCGTTCACTTTTGTATGCATGGAACCTGTATGCCACCAACACTAGTAATTTGTACTTTCTTTCTAATGCTGGAAGACTAGCATCCATATTTAGTAGCTTCATCGTCCATAATAGCCGTTGCTCAAGCTTCACCGGTAAATGCCAAGCCTTGCCATAAACTAGTGGAAAAGGTGAAGTGCCGATCGATAGGAGTCTTGACGGACAGTTCGGAAAAACGAAAGGGCCTCAATCGAGCTTGATTGATCAATCCTTGAGAGATTGATCGATCATTTTCTACAGAATCCGCTTGATCACAAGATTCATCATTTTTTCATGACCGCTTGAATGTGGTTGGTATGTGATGATCAATCGATGAGTTATCCAAAATAGTTGGCTAGCTAGTTAGAAAATAAACTAAAGGTTAGTAACTCGGACGCATATGACTGAGTAAGTGGCGTCAAAATGTGTCAAAAGGCATTGCATGAAATTTTTCCCACCGCCTTAGCATCATTACCTTTCTCCTTGTATAATCGTTCACTTTTGTATGGATGGAACTTGTATGCCACCAACACTAGTAATTTGTACTTTCTTTCTAATGTTGGAAGACTAGCATCCATATTTAGTAGCTTCATCGTCCATACTCAAGCTTCACTGGTAAATAGCAAGCCTTGCCATAAACTAGTCGACAAGGTGAACTGCCGATCGATACGAGTCTTGCAGACAGTTCGAAAGACCCAAAGGTCCTCAATCGAGCTTTATTGACCAATCCTTGAGAGATTGATCGATCATTTTCTACAGAATCCGCTTGATCACAAGATTCATCATTTTTTCCCAACCATTTGAATGTGGTTGGTATGTGATGATCAATCGATGAGTTATCCCAAATAGTTGGCAAGCTGGATAGAAAACAATCTGAAGGTTAGTAACTCGGACGCATCTGACTGAGTAAGTGGCGTCAAAATGTGTCAAAAGGCATTGCATGAACTTCCCCACCGCCTTAGCATCATTACCTTTCTCCTTGTATAATCGTTCACTTTTGTATGCATGGAACCTGTATGCCACCAACACTAGTAATTTGTACTTTCTTTCTAATGCTGGAAGACTAGCATCCATATTTAGTAGCTTCATCGTCCATAAAGGCTTTCGCTCAAGCTTCACCGTTAAATGACAAGCCTTGACATAAATTAGTGGACAAGTTCAAGTGCCGATCGATAGGAGTCTTGCGGCACAGTTCGGAAAAACGAAAGGGCCTCAATCGAGCTTGATTTATCAATCCTTGAGAGATTGATCGATCATTTTCTACGTAATCCGCTTGATCACAAGATTCATCATTTTTTCATGACCGCTTGAATGTGGTTGGTATGTGATGATCAATCGATGATTTATCCAAAATAGTTGGCTAGCTAGTTAGAAAATAAACTAAAGGTTAGTAACTCGGACGCATATGACTGAGTAAGTGGCGTCAAAATGTGTCAAAAGGCATTGCATGAAATTTTTCCCACCGCCTTAGCATCATTACCTTTCTCCTTGTATAATCGTTCACTTTTGTATGGATGGAACTTGTATACCACCAACACTAGTAATTTGTACTTTCTTTCTAATGTTGGAAGACTAGCATCCATATTTAGTAGCTTCATCGTCCATAATGGCTGTTGCTCAAGCTTCACTGGTAAATACCAAGCCTTGCCATAAACTAGTCGACAAGGTGAACTGCCGATCGATACGAGTCTTGCAGACAGTTCGAAAGAACCAAAGGTCCTCAATCGAGCTTTATTGACCAATCCTTGAGAGATTGATCGATCATTTTCTACAGAATCCGCTTGATCACAAGATTCATCATTTTTTCCCGACCGCTTGAATGTGGTTGGTATGTGATGATCAATCGATGAGTTATCCCAAATAGTTGGCAAGCTGGATAGAAAACAATCTGAAGGTTAGTAACTCGGACGCATATGACTGGGTAAGTGGCGTCAAAATGTGTCAAAAGGCATTGCATGAACTTCCCCACCGCCTAAGCATCATTACCTTTCTCCTTGTATAATCGTTCACTTTTGTATGCATGGAACCTGTATGCCACCAACACTAGTAATTTGTACTTTCTTTTTAATGCCGGAAGACTAGCATCCATATTTAGTAGCTTCATCGTCCATAAAGGCTTTCGCTCAAGCTTCACCGTTAAATGACAAGCCTTGACATAAATTAGTGGACAAGTTCAAGTGCCGATCGATAGGAGTCTTGCAGGCGATTCGGAAAAACGAAAGGGCCTCAATCGAGCTTGATTTATCAATCCTTGAGAGATTGATCGATCATTTTCTAAGAATCCGCTTGATCACAAGATTCATCATTTTTTCATGACCGCTTGAATGTGGTTGGTATGTGATGATCAATCGATGATTTATCCAAAATAGTTGGCTAGCTAGTTAAAAAAAAACTAAAGGTTAGTAACTCGGACGCATATGACTGAGTAAGTGGCGTCAAAATGTGTCAAAAGGCATTGCATGAAATTTTTCCCACCGCCTTAGCATCATTACCTTTCTCCTTGTATAATCGTTCACTTTTGTATGGATGGAACTTGTATACCACCAACACTAGTAATTTGTACTTTCTTTCTAATGTTGGAAGACTAGCATCCATATTTAGTAGCTTCATCGTCCATAATGGCTGTTGCTCAAGCTTCACCGGTAAATACCAAGCCTTGCCATAAACTAGTCGACAAGGTGAACTGCCGATCGATACGAGTCTTGAAGGCAGCTTCGAAAGAACCAAAGGTCCTCAATCGAGCTTTATTGACCAATCCTTGAGAGATTGATCGATCATTTTCTAAGAATCCGCTTGATCACAAGATTCATCATTTTTTCCCGACCGCTTGAATGTGGTTGGTATGTGATGATCAATCGATGAGTTATCCCAAATAGTTGGCAAGCTGGATAGAAAACAATCTGAAGGTTAGTAACTCGGACCCATATGACTGGGTAAGTGGCGTGAAAATGTGTCAAAAGGCATTGCATGAACTTCCCCACCGCCTAAGCATCATTACCTTTCTCCTTGTATAATCGTTCACTTTTGTATGCATGGAACCTGTATGCCACCAACACTAGTAATTTGTACTTTCTTTTTAATGCTGGAAGACTAGCATCCATATTTAGTAGCTTCATCGTCCATAAAGGCTTTCGCTCAAGCTTCACTGTTAAATGACAAGCCTTGACATAAATTAGTGGACAAGTTCAAGTGCCGATCGATAGGAGTCTTGCGAAGGCAGTTCGGAAAAACGAAAGGGCCTCAATCGAGCTTGATTTATCAATCCTTGAGAGATTGATCGATCATTTTCTAAGAATCCGCTTGATCACAAGATTCATCATTTTTTCATGACCGCTTGAATGTGGTTGGTATGTGATGATCAATCGATGATTTATCCAAAATAGTTGGCTAGCTAGTTAGAAAATAAACTAAAGGTTAGTAACTCGGACGCATATGACTGAGAAAGTGGCGTCAAAATGTGTCAAAAGGCATTGCATGAAATTTTTCCCACCGCCTTAGCATCATTACCTTTCTCCTTGTATAATCGTTCACTTTTGTATGGATGGAACTTGTATACCACCAACACTAGTAATTTGTACTTTCTTTCTAAAGCTGTAACACTAGCATCTATATTTAGTAGCTTCATCACCCATAATGGTTTATGCTCAAGGTTGACTGATAAATGACAAGACTTACCATTAAATAGTCGACAATGTGAAGTGCCGATCCCTACGAGTCTTGAAGGCAGTTAGAAAGGCCCAAAGAGCCTCATCGAGCATGATTGACCAATTCCTTAGAGATTGATCGATCCTCTTTCCAAGAATTAGCTCGAGCTCATGATTCGTCACTTCCTCGAGACTAATTGCATGTGGGTTCCAAGCGATGATCAATAAACGACTTATTCTAGTTAGTTTGAAAACTCATTTGACAATACTGCGAAAGTGAGTACCCCGATTGCTTATGACCGAGAGAGGGTCGTCGAATTGAGTGAGAACTCATGGCATGAACTTCACCAAGCACCTTAGCATCATTGCCTTTCTCTTTATATAATAGTGCGCTTTCAAATGCATGGAACCCGTACTACTCCAACTCTAGTATTTGGTACTTTCTTTCTAAAGCCGTAACACTAGCATCTATATTTAGTAGCTTCATCGCCCATAATGGTTTATGCTCAAGGTTGACTGATAAATGACAAGACTTACCATTAAATAGTCGACAAGGTGAAGTGCCGATCGATACGAGTGTTGAAGGCAGTTGGAAAGGCCCAAAGAGCGTCATCGAGCATGATTGACCAAGTCCTCAGAGATTGATCGATCTTCTTTCCAAGAATTAGCCCGAGCTCATGATTCGTCACTTCCTCACGACTAATTGCATGTGGGTGGCAAGCGATGATCAATAAATGACTTATTCTAGTTAGTTTGAAAACTCATTTGACAATACTCTGAAAGTGAGTAACCCGATTCCTTATGACCGAGAGAGAGTCATCGAATTGAGTGAGAACTCATGGCATGAACTTTACCAGCACCTTAGCATCATTACATTTCTCTTTATATAATATTTCACTTTTGAATGCATGGATCATGTACTCCACAACCTCTAGTAGTTGGTACTTTCTTTCTAAAGATGTAAGACTAGCATCCATATTTAGTCGCTTAATCGCCCGTAATGGATTATGCTCAATGTTGACGTATGAATGATAAGACTTACCATTAAATAGTTGACAAGGGGAAGTGCCGATCGATACGAGTCTTGAAGGCGGTTGGAAAGGCTCAAAGAGCCTCATCGAGCATGATTGACCAATTCCTTAGAGATTGATCGATCCTCTTTCCAAGAATTAGCTCGAGCTCATGATTCGTCACTTCCTCGAGACTAATTGCATGTGGGTTCCAAGCGATGATCAATAAACGACTTATTCTAGTTAGTTTGAAAACTCATTTGACAATACTCTGAAAGTGAGTACCCCGATTGCTTATGACTGAGAGAGGGTCGTCGAATTGAGTGAGAACTCATGGCATGAACTTTACTTGAACCTTAGCATTAGTACCTTTCTCTTTATATAATAGTGCGCTTTCAAATGCATGGAACCTGTACTACTCCAACTCTAGTATTTGGTACTTTCTTTCTAAAGCTGTAACACTAGCATCTATATTTAGTAGCTTCATCGCCCATAATGGTTTATGCTCAAGGTTGACTGATAAATGACAAGACTTACCATTAAATAGTCGACAAGGTGAAGTGCCGATCGATACGAGTGTTGAAGGCAGTTGGAAAGGCCCAAAGAGCCTCATCGAGCATGATTGACCAATTCCTTAGAGATTGATCGATCCTCTTTCCAAGAATTAGCTCAAGCTCATGATTAGTCACTTCCTCGAGACTAATTGCATGTGGGTTGCAAGTGATGATCAATAAACGACTTATTCTAGTTAGTTTGAAAACTCATTTGACAATACTCTGAAAGTGAGTACCCCGATTGCTTATGACTGAGAGAGGGTCGTCGAATTGAGTGAGAACTCATGGCATGAACTTTACTTGAACCTTAGCATTAGTACCTTTCTCTTTATATAATAGTGCGCTTTCAAATGCATGGAACCTGTACTACTCCAACTCTAGTATTTGGTACTTTCTTTCTAAAGCTGTAACACTAGCATCTATATTTAGTAGCTTCATCGCCCATAATGGTTTATGCTCAAGGTTGACTGATAAATGACAAGACTTACCATTAAATAGTCGACAAGGTGAACTGCCGATCGATACGAGTGTTGAAGGCAGTTGGAAAGGCCCAAAGAGCCTCATCGAGCATGATTGACCAATTCCTTAGAGATTGATCGATCCTCTTTCCAAGAATTAGCTCAAGCTCATGATTAGTCACTTCCTCGAGACTAATTGCATGTGGGTTGCAAGTGATGATCAATAAACGACTTATTCTAGTTAGTTTGAAAACTCATTTGACAATACTCCGAAAGTGAGTACCCCGATTGCTTATGACCGAGAGAGGGTCGTCGAATTGAGTGAGAACTCATGGCATGAACTTCACCAAAGCACCTTAGAATCATTGCCTTTCTCTTTATATAATAGTGCGCTTTCAAATGCGTGGAACCGGTACTCCTCCAACGCTAGTATTTGGTACTTTCTTTCTAAAGCTGTAACACTAGCATCTATATTTAGTAGCTTCATCACCCATAATGGTATATGCTCAAGGTTGACTGATAAATGACAAGACTTACCATTAAATAGTCGACAATGTGAAGTGCCGATCGCTACGAGTCTTGAAGGCGCTTAGAAAGGCCCAAAGAGCCTCATCGAGCATGATTGACCAATTCCTTAGAGATTGATCGATCCTCTTTCCAAGAATTAGCTCGAGCTCATGATTCGTCACTTCCTCGAGACTAATTGCATGTGGGTTCCAAGCGATGATCAATAAACGACTTATTCTAGTTAGTTTGAAAACTCATTTGACAATACTCTGAAAGTGAGTACCCCGATTGCTTATGACTGAGAGAGGGTCGTCGAATTGAGTGAGAACTCATGGCATGAACTTCACCAGCACCTTAGCATCATTGCCTTTCTCTTTATATAACAGTGCGCTTTCAAATGCATGGAACCAGTACTACTCCAACTCTAGTATTTGGTACTTTCTTTCTAAAGCTGTAACACTAGCATCTATATTTAGTAGCTTCATCGCCCATAATGGTTTATGCTCAAGGTTGACTGATAAATGACAAGACATACCATTAAATAGTCGACAAGGTGAAGTGCCGATCGATACGAGTGTTGAAGGCAGTTGGAAAGGCCCAAAGAGCGTCATCGAGCATGATTGATCAAGTCCTCAGAGATTGATCGATCTTCTTTCCAAGAATTAGCCCGAGCTCATGATTCGTCACTTCCTCACGACTAATTGCATGTGGGTGGCAAGCGATGATCAATAAATGACTTATTCTAGTTAGTTTGAAAACTCATTTGACAATACTCGAAAGTGAGTAACCCGATTCCTTATGACCGAGAGAGGGTCATCGAATTGAGTGAGAACTCATGGCATGAACTTTACCAGCACCTTAGCATCATTACATTTCTCTTTATATAATATTTCACTTTTGAATGCATGGATCATGTACTCCACAACCTCTAGTAGTTGGTACTTTCTTTCTAAAGATGTAAGACTAGCATCCATATTTAGTCGCTTAATCGCCCATAATGGATTATGCTCAATGTTGACGTATGAATGATAAGACTTACCATTAAATAGTTGACAAGGGGAAGTGCCGATCGATACAAGTCTTGAAGGCAGTTGGAAAGGCTCAAAAAGCTTCATCGAGCATGATTGACCAATTCCTTAGAGATTGATCGATCCACTTTCCAAGAATTAGCTCGAGCTCATGATTCGTCACTTCCTCGGGACTAATTGCATGTGGGTTCCAAGCGATGATCAATAAACGACTTATTCTAGTTAGTTTGAAAACTCATTTGACAATACTCTGAAAATGAGTACCCCGATTGCTTATGACTGAGAGAGGGTCGTCGAATTGAGTGAGAACTCATGGCATGAACTTCACCAGCACCTTAGCATCATTGCCTTTCTCTTTATATAATAGTGCGCTTTCAAATGCATGGAACCGGTACTCCTCCAACGCTAGTATTTGGTACTTTCTTTCTAAAGCTGTAACACTAGCATCTATATTTAGTAGCTTCATCACCCATAATGGTTTATGCTCAAGGTTGACTGATAAATGACAAGACTTACAATTAAATAGTCGACAATGTGAAGTGCCGATCGCTACGAGTCTTGAAGGCAGTTAAAAAGGCCCAAAGAGCCTCATCGAGCTTGATTGACCAATTCCTTAGAGATTGATCGATCCTCTTTCCACGAATTAGCTCGAGCTCATTATTCGTCACTTCCTCGAGACTAATTGCATGTGGGTTGCAAGCGATGATCAATAAACGACTTATTTTAGTTAGTTTGAAAACTCATTTGATAATACTCTGAAAGTGAGTACCCCGTTTGCTTATGATTGAGAGAGGGTCGTCGAATTGAGTCAGAACTCATGGCATGAACTTTACTAGAACCTTAGCATCAGTACCTTTCTCTTTATATAATAGTGCACTTTCAAATGCATGGAACCTGTACTGCTCCAACTCTAGTATTTGGTACTTTCTTTCTAAAGCTGTAACACTAGCATCTATATTTAGTATCTTCATCGCCCATAATGGTTTATGCTCAAGGTTGACTGATAAATGACAAGACTTACCATTAAATAGTCGACAATGTGAAGTGCCGATCGCTACGACTCTTGAAGGTAGTTGGAAAGGCCCAAAGAGCCTCATCGAGCTTGATTGACCAACTCCTTAGAGATTGATCGATCCTCTTTCCAAGAATTAGCTCGAGCTCATGATTAGTCACTTCCTCGAGACTAATTGCATGTGGGTGGCAAGCGATGATCAATAAATGACTTATTCTAGTTAGTTTGAAAACTCATTTGACAATACTCTGAAAGTGAGTAACCCGATTCCTTATGACCGAGAGAGGGTCATCGAATTGAGTGAGAACTCATGGCATGAACTTTACCAGCACCTTAGCATCATTACATTTCTCTTTATATAATATTTCACTTTTGAATGCATGGATCATGTACTCCACAACCTCTAGTAGTTGGTACTTTCTTTCTAAAGATGTAAGACTAGCATCCATATTTAGTCGCTTAATCGCCCGTAATGGATTATGCTCAATGTTGACGTATGAATGATAAGACTTACCATTAAATAGTTGACAAGGGGAAGTGCCGATCGATACGAGTCTTGAAGGCAGTTGGAAAGGCTCAAAGAGCTTCATCGACCATGATTGACCAATTCCTTAGAGATTGATCGATCCTCTTTCCAAGAATTAGCTCGAGCTCATGATTCGTCACTTCCTCGAGACTAATTGCATGTGGGTTCCAAGCGATGATCAATAAACGACTTATTCTAGTTAGTTTGAAAACTCATTTGACAATACTCTGAAAGTGAGTACCCCGATTGCTTATGACTGAGAGAGGGTCGTCGAATTGAGTGAGAACTCATGGCATGAACTTTACTTGAACCTTAGCATTAGTACCTTTCTCTTTATATAATAGTGCGCTTTCAAATGCATGGAACCTGTACTACTCCAACTCTAGTATTTGGTACTTTCTTTCTAAAGCCGTAACACTAGCATCTATATTTAGTAGCTTCATCGCCCATAATGGTTTATGCTCAAGGTTGACGATAAATGACAAGACTTACCATTAAATAGTCGACAAGGTGAAGTGCCGATCGATACGAGTGTTGAAGGCAGTTGGAAAGGCCCAAAGAGCCTCATCGAGCATGATTGACCAATTCCTTAGAGATTGATCGATCCTCTTTCCAAGAATTAGCTCGAGCTCATGATTCGTCACTTCCTCGAGACTAATTGCATGTGGGTTCCAAGCGATGATCAATAAACGACTTATTCTAGTTAGTTTGAAAACTCATTTGACAATACTCTAAAGTGAGTACCCCGATTGCTTATGACCGAGAGAGGGTCGTCGAATTGAGTGAGAACTCATGGCATGAACTTCACCAGCACCTTAGCATCATTGCCTTTCTCTTTATATAATAGTGCGCTTTCAAATGCATGGAACCTGTACTACTCCAACTCTAGTATTTGGTACTTTCTTTCTAAAGCTGTAACACTAGCATCTATATTTAGTAGCTTCATCGCCCATAATGGTTTATGCTCAAGTATGACTGATAAATGACAAGACTTACCATTAAATAGTCGACAAGGTGAAGTGCCGATCGATACGAGTGTTGAAGGCAGTTGGAAAGGCCCAAAGAGCGTCATCGAGCATGATTGATCAAGTCCTCAGAGATTGATCGATCTTCTTTCCAAGAATTAGCCCGAGCTCATGATTCGTCACTTCCTCACGACTAATTGCATGGGTGGCAAGCGATGATCAATAAATGACTTATTCTAGTTAGTTTGAAAACTCATTTGACAATACTCTGAAAGTGAGTAACCCGATTCCTTATGACCGAGAGAGGGTCATCGAATTGAGTGAGAACTCATGGCATGAACTTTACCAGCACCTTAGCATCATTACATTTCTCTTTATATAATATTTCACTTTTGAATGCATGGATCATGTACTCCACAACCTCTAGTAGTTGGTACTTTCTTTCTAAAGATGTAAGACTAGCATCCATATTTAGTCGCTTAATCGCCCGTAATGGATTATGCTCAATGTTGACGTATGAATGATAAGACTTACCATTAAATAGTTGACAAGGGGAAGTGCCGATCGATACGAGTCTTGAAGGCAGTTGGAAAGGCTCAAAGAGCCTCATCGAGCATGATTGACCAATTCCTTAGAGATTGATCGATCCTCTTTCCAAGAATTAGCTCGAGCTCATGATTCGTCACTTCCTCGAGACTAATTGCATGTGGGTTCCAAGCGATGATCAATAAACGACTTATTCTAGTTAGTTTGAAAACTCATTTGACAATACTCTGAAAGTGAGTACCCCGATTGCTTATGACTGAGAGAGGGTCGTCGAATTGAGTGAGAACTCATGGCATGAACTTTACTTGAACCTTAGCATTAGTACCTTTCTCTTTATATAATAGTGCGCTTTCAAATGCATGGAACCCGTACTACTCCAACTCTAGTATTTGGTACTTTCTTTCTAAAGCTGTAACACTAGCATCTATATTTAGTAGCTTCATCGCCCATAATGGTTTATGCTCAAGGTTGACGATAAATGACAAGACTTACCATTAAATAGTCGACAAGGTGAAGTGCCGATCGATACGAGTGTTGAAGGCGGTTGGAAAGGCCCAAAGAGCCTCATCGAGCATGATTGACCAATTCCTTAGAGATTGATCGATCCTCTTTCCAAGAATTAGCTCAAGCTCATGATTAGTCACTTCCTCGAGACTAATTGCATGTGGGTTGCAAGTGATGATCAATAAACGACTTATTCTAGTTAGTTTGAAAACTCATTTGACAATACTCGAAAGTGAGTACCCCGATTGCTTATGACTGAGAGAGGGTCGTCGAATTGAGTGAGAACTCATGGCATGAACTTCACCAGCACCTTAGAATCATTGCCTTTCTCTTTATATAATAGTGCGCTTTCAAATGCGTGGAACCGGTACTCCTCCAACGCTAGTATTTGGTACTTTCTTTCTAAAGCTGTAACACTAGCATCTATATTTAGTAGCTTCATCACCCATAATGGTTTATACTCAAGGTTGACGTATAAATGACAAGACTTACCATTAAATAGTCGACAATGTGAAGTGCCGATCGCTACGAGTCTTGAAGGCAGTTGGAAAGGCCCAAAGAGCCTCATCGAGCATGATTGACCAATTCCTTAGAGATTGATCGATCCTCTTTCCAAGAATTAGCTCGAGCTCATGATTCGTCACTTCCTCGAGACTAATTGCATGTGGGTTCCAAGCGATGATCAATAAACGACTTATTCTAGTTAGTTTGAAAACTCATTTGACAATACTCTGAAAGTGAGTACCCCGATTGCTTATGACTGAGAGAGGGTCGTCGAATTGAGTGAGAACTCATGGCATGAACTTCACCAGCACCTTAGCATCATTGCCTTTCTCTTTATATAATAGTGCGCTTTCAAATGCATGGAACCCGTACTACTCCAACTCTAGTATTTGGTACTTTCTTTCTAAAGATGTAACACTAGCATCTATATTTAGTAGCTTCATCGCCCATAATGGTTTATGCTCAAGGTTGACTGATAAATGACAAGACTTACCATTAAATAGTCGACAAGGTGAAGTGCCGATCGATACGAGTGTTGAAGGCAGTTGGAAAGGCCCAAAGAGCGTCATCGAGCATGATTGATCAAGTCCTCAGAGATTGATCGATCTTCTTTCCAAGAATTAGCCCGAGCTCATGATTCGTCACTTCCTCACGACTAATTGCATGTGGGTGGCAAGCGATGATCAATAAATGACTTATTCTAGTTAGTTTGAAAACTCATTTGACAATACTCTGAAAGTGAGTAACCCGATTCCTTATGACCGAGAGAGGGTCATCGAATTGAGTGAGAACTCATGGCATGAACTTTACCAACACCTTAGCATCATTACATTTCTCTTTATATAATATTTCACTTTTGAATGCATGGATCATGTACTCCACAACCTCTAGTAGTTGGTACTTTCTTTCTAAAGATGTAAGACTAGCATCCATATTTAGTCGCTTAATCGCCCATAATGGATTATGCTCAATGTTGACGTATGAATGATAAGACTTACCATTAAATAGTTGACAAGGGGAAGTGCCGATCGATACAAGTCTTGAAGGCAGTTGGAAAGGCTCAAAAAGCTTCATCGAGCATGATTGACCAATTCCTTAGAGATTGATCGATCCACTTTCCAAGAATTAGCTCGAGCTCATGATTCGTCACTTCCTCGGGACTAATTGCATGTGGGTTCCAAGCGATGATCAATAAACGACTTATTCTAGTTAGTTTGAAAACTCATTTGACAATACTCGAAAATGAGTACCCCGATTGCTTATGACCGAGAGAGGGTCGTCGAATTGAGTGAGAACTCATGGCATGAACTTCACCAGCACCTTAGCATCATTGCCTTTCTCTTTATATAATAGTGCGCTTTCAAATGCATGGAACCGGTACTCCTCCAACGCTAGTATTTGGTACTTTCTTTCTAAAGCTGTAACACTAGCATCTATATTTAGTAGCTTCATCACCCATAATGGTTTATGCTCAAGGTTGACTGATAAATGACAAGACTTACCATTAAATAGTCGACAATGTGAAGTGCCGATCGCTACGAGTCTTGAAGGCAGTTAGAAAGGCCCAAAGAGCCTCATCGAGCTTGATTGACCAATTCCTTAGAGATTGATCGATCCTCTTTCCACGAATTAGCTCGAGCTCATTATTCGTCACTTCCTCGAGACTAATTGCATGTGGGTTGCAAGCGATGATCAATAAATGACTTATTTTAGTTAGTTTGAAAACTCATTTGATAATACTCTGAAAGTGAGTACCCCGTTTGCTTATGATTGAGAGAGGGTCGTTGAATTGAGTGAGAACTCATGGCATGAACTTTACTAGAACCTTAGCATCAGTACCTTTCTCTTTATATAATAGTGCACTTTCAAATGCATGGAACTCGTACTCCTCCAACTCTAGTATTTGGTACTTTCTTTCTAAAGCTGTAACACTAGCATCTATATTTAGTAGCTTCATCGCCCATAATGGTTTATGCTCAAGGTTGACGATAAATGACAAGACTTACCATTAAATAGTCGACAATGTGAAGTGCCGATCGCTACGAGTCTTGAAGGTAGTTGGAAAGGCCCAAAGAGCCTCATCGAGCTTGATTGACCAACTCCTTAGAGATTGATCGATCCTCTTTCCAAGAATTAGCTCGAGCTCATGATTAGTCACTTCCTCGAGACTAATTGCATGTGGGTGGCAAGCGATGATCAATAAATGACTTATTCTAGTTAGTTTGAAAACTCATTTGACAATACTCTGAAAGTGAGTAACCCGATTCCTTATGACCGAGAGAGGGTCATCGAATTGAGTGAGAACTCATGGCATGAACTTTACCAGCAACCTTAGCATCATTACCTTTCTCTTTATATAATATTGCACTTTCGAATGCATGGAACATGTACTCCTCCAACCTCTAGTAGTTGGTACTTTCTTTCTAAAGATGTAAGACTAGCATCCATATTTAGTCGCTTCATCACCCATAATGGTTTATGCTCAAGGTTGACGTATAAATGACAAGACTTACCATTAAATAGTTGACAAGGGGAAGTGCCGATCGATACGAGTCTTGAAGGCGAGTTGGAAAGGCCCAAAGAGCCTCATCGAGCATGATTGACCAATTCCTTAGAGATTGATCGATCCTCTTTCCAAGAATTAGCTCGAGCTCATGATTCGTCACTTCCTCGAGACTAATTGCATGTGGGTGGCAAGCGATGATCAATAAACGACTTATTCTAGTTAGTTTGAAAACTCATTTGACAATACTTTGAAAGTGAGTACCCCGATTGCTTATGACCGAGAGAGGGTCGTCGAATTGAGTGAGAACTCATGGCATGAACTTTACCAACACCTTAGCATCATTACCTTTCTCTTTATATAATAGTGCGCTTTCGAATGCATGGAACCTGTACTCCTCCAACTCCAGTAGTTGGTACTTTCTTTCTAAAGATGTAAGACTAGCATCCATATTTAGTAGCTTCATCGCCCATAATGGTTTATGCTCAAGGTTGACGTATAAATGACAAGACTTACCATTAAATAGTCGACAAGGTGAAGTGCCGATCGATACGAGTCTTGAAGGCAGTTGGAAAGGCCCAAAGAGCCTCATCGAGCTTGATTGACCAATTCCTTAGAGATTGATCGATCCTCTTTCCAAGAATTAGCTCGAGCTCATGATTCGTCACTTCCTCGAGACTAATTGCATGTGGGTTGCAAGCGATGATCAATAAACGACTTATTCTAGTTAGTTTGAAAACTCATTTGACAATACTCGAAAGTGAGTACCCCGATTGCTTATGACTGAGCGAGGGTCGTCAAATTGAGTGAGAACTCTTGGCATGAACTTCACCAGACACCTTAGCATCATTGCCTTTCTCTTTATATAATAGTGCGCTTTCGAATGCATGGAACCTGTACTCCTCCAACGCTAGTATTTGGTACTTTCTTTCTAAAGCTGTAACACTAGCATCTATATTTAGTAGCTTCATCGCCCATAATGGTTTATGCTCAAGGTTGACGTATAAATGACAAGACTTACCATTAAATAGTCGACAATGTGAAGTGCCGATCGCTACGAGTCTTGAAGGCCGTTGGAAAGGCCCAAAGAGCCTCATCGAGCTTGATTGACCAATTCCTTAGAGATTGATCGATCCTCTTTCCAAGAATTAGCTCGAGCTCATGATTCGTCACTTCCTCGAGACTAATTGCATGTGGGTTGCAAGCGATGATCAATAAACGACTTATTCTAGTTAGTTTGAAAACTCATTTGACAATACTCGAAAGTGAGTACCCCGATTGCTTATGACCGAGAGAGGGTCGTCGAATTGAGTGAGAACTCATGGCATGAACTTTACCAGAACCTTAGCATCAGTACCTTTCTCTTTATATAATAGTGCGCTTTCAAATGCATGGAACCTGTACTCCTCCAACTCTAGTATTTGGTACTTTCTTTCTAAAGCTGTAACACTAGCATCTATATTTAGTAGCTTCATCGCCCATAATGGTTTATGCTCAAGGTTGACGTATAAATGACAAGACTTACCATTAAATAGTCGACAATGTGAAGTGCCGATCGCTACGAGTCTTGAAGGCAGTTGGAAAGGCCCAAAGAGCCTCATCGAGCTTGATTGACCAATTCCTTAGAGATTGATCGATCCTCTTTCCAAGAATTAGCTCGAGCTCATGATTCGTCACTTCCTCGAGACTAATTGCATGTGGGTGGCAAGCGATGATCAATAAATGACTTATTCTAGTTAGTTTGAAAACTCATTTGACAATACTCCCAAAGTGAGTACCCCGATTGCTTATGACCGAGAGAGGGTCGTCGAATTGAGTGAGAACTCATGGCATGAACTTTACCAAGACCTTAGCATCATTACCTTTCTCTTTATATAATATTGCGCTTTCGAATGCATGGAACATGTACTCCTCCAACTCTAGTATTTGGTACTTTCTTTCTAAAGATGTAACACTAGCATCCATATTTAGTCGCTTCATCGCCCATAATGGTTTATGCTCAAGGTTGACGTATAAATGACAAGACTTACCATTAAATAGTCGACAATGTGAAGTGCCGATCGATACGAGTCTTGAAGGCAGTTGGAAAGGCCCAAAGAGCCTCATCGAGCTTGATTGACCAATTCCTTAGAGATTGATCGATCCTCTTTCCAAGAATTAGCTCGAGCTCATGATTCGTCACTTCCTCGAGACTAATTGCATGTGGGTTGCAAGCGATGATCAATAAACGACTTATTCTAGTTAGTTTGAAAACTCATTTGACAATACTCGAAAGTGAGTACCCCGATTGCTTATGACCGAGAGAGGGTCGTCGAATTGAGTGAGAACTCATGGCATGAACTTTACTAGAACCTTAGCATCATTACCTTTCTCTTTATATAATAGTGCGCTTTCAAATGCATGGAACCTCGTACTCCTCGAACTCTAGTATTTGGTACTTTCTTTCTAAAGCTGTAACACTAGTATCTATATTTAGTAGCTTCATCGCCCATAATGGTTTATGCTCAAGGTTGACGTATAAATGACAAGACTTACCATTAAATAGTCGACAATGTGAAGTGCCGATCGCTACGAGTCTTGAAGGCCGTTGGAAAGGCCCAAAGAGCCTCATCGAGCTTGATTGACCAATTCCTTAGAGATTGATCGATCCTCTTTCCAAGAATTAGCTCGAGCTCATGATTCGTCACTTCCTCGAGACTAATTGCATGTGGGTTGCAAGCGATGATCAATAAACGACTTATTCTAGTTAGTTTGAAAACTCATTTGACAATACTCCTAAATTGAGTACCCCAATTGCTTATGATTGAGAGAGGGTCGTCGAATTGAGTGAGAACTCATGGCATGAACTTCACCAGCACCTTAGCATCATTGCCTTTCTCTTTATATAACAGTGCGCTTTCAAATGCATGGAACCAGTACTACTCCAACTCTAGTATTTGGTACTTTCTTTCTAAAGCTGTAACACTAGCATCTATATTTAGTAGCTTCATCGCCCATAATGGTTTATGCTCAAGGTTGACGATAAATGACAAGACTTACCATTAAATAGTCGACAATGTGAAGTGCCGATCGCTACGAGTCTTGAAGGCCGTTGGAAAGGCCCAAAGAGCCTCATCGAGCTTGATTGACCAATTCCTTAGAGATTGATCGATCCTCTTTCCAAGAATTAGCTCGAGCTCATGATTCGTCACTTCCTCGAGACTAATTGCATGTGGGTTGCAAGCGATGATCAATAAACGACTTATTCTAGTTAGTTTGAAAACTCATTTGACAATACTCGAAAGTGAGTACCCCGATTGCTTATGACCGAGAGAGGGTCGTCGAATTGAGTGAGAACTCATGGCATGAACTTCACCAAGACCTTAGCATCATTGCCTTTCTCTTTATATAATAGTGCGCTTTCGAATGCATGGAACCTGTACTCCTCCAACGCTAGTATTTGGTACTTTCTTTCTAAAGCTGTAACACTAGCATCTATATTTAGTAGCTTCATCGCCCATAATGGTTTATGCTCAAGGTTGACGTATAAATGACAAGACTTACCATTAAATAGTCGACAATGTGAAGTGCCGATCGCTACGAGTCTTGAAGGCGCTTTGGAAAGGCCCAAAGAGCCTCATCGAGCTTGATTGACCAATTCCTTAGAGATTGATCGATCCTCTTTCCAAGAATTAGCTCGAGCTCATGATTCGTCACTTCCTCGAGACTAATTGCATGTGGGTTGCAAGCGATGATCAATAAACGACTTATTCTAGTTAGTTTGAAAACTCATTTGACAATACTCGAAAGTGAGTACCCCGATTGCTTATGATTGAGAGAGGGTTGTCGAATTGAGTAAAAACTCATGGCATGAACTTTACTAGAACCTTAGCATCAGTACCTTTGTCTTTATATAATAGTGCGCTTTCAAATGCATGGAACCCTTACTCCTCCAACTCTAGTATTTGGTACTTTCTTTCTAAAGCTGTAACACTAGCATCTATATTTAGTAGCGTCATCTCCCATAATGGTTTATGCTCAAGGTTGACCGATAAATGACAAGACTTACCATTAAATAGTCGACAATGTGAAGTGCCGATCGCTACGAGTCTTGAAGGAGCTGGAAAGGCCCAAAGAGCCTCATCGAGCTTGATTGACCAATTCCTTAGAGATTGATCGATCCTCTTTCCAAGAATTAGCTCGAGCTCATGATTCGTCACTTCCTCGAGACTAATTGCATGTGGGTTGCAAGCGATGATCAATAAACGACTTATTCTAGTTAGTTTGAAAACTCATTTGACAATACTCTGAAAGTGAGTACCCCGATTGCTTATGACTGAGAGAGGGTCGTCGAATTGAGTGAGAACTCATGGCATGAACTTCACCAGCACCTTAGCATCATTGCCTTTCTCTTTATATAATAGTGCGCTTTCAAATGCATGGAACCTGTACTCCTCCAACTCTAGTATTTGGTACTTTCTTTCTAAAGCCGTAACACTAGCATCTATATTTAGTAGCTTCATCGCCCATAATGGTTTATGCTCAAGGTTGACGTATAAATGACAAGACTTACCATTAAATAGTCGACAATGTGAAGTGCCGATCGCTACGAGTCTTGAAGGCAGTTGGAAAGGCCCAAAGAGCCTCATCGAGCTTGATTGACCAATTCCTTAGAGATTGATCGATCCTCTTTCCAAGAATTAGCTCGAGCTCATGATTCGTCACTTCCTCGAGACTAATTGCATGTGGGTTGCAAGCGATGATCAATAAACGACTTATTCTAGTTAGTTTGAAAACTCATTTGACAATACTCTGAAAGTGAGTACCCCGATTGCTTATGACTGAGAGAGGGTCGTCGAATTGAGTGAGAACTCATGGCATGAACTTTACTAGAACACCTTAGCATCATTACCTTTCTCTTTATATAATAGTGCGCTTTCAAATGCATGGAACCTGTACTCCTCCAACTCTAGTATTTGGTACTTTCTTTCTAAAGCCGTAACACTAGCATCTATATTTAGTAGCTTCATCGCCCATAATGGTTTATGCTCAAGGTTGACCGATAAATGACAAGACTTACCATTAAATAGTCGACAATGTGAAGTGCCGATCGCTACGAGTCTTGAAGGCCGTTGGAAAGGCCCAAAGAGCCTCATCGAGCTTGATTGACCAATTCCTTAGAGATTGATCGATCCTCTTTCCAAGAATTAGCTCGAGCTCATGATTCGTCACTTCCTCGAGACTAATTGCATGTGGGTTGCAAGCGATGATCAATAAACGACTTATTCTAGTTAGTTTGAAAACTCATTTGACAATACTCCTAAAGTGAGTACCCCGATTGCTTATGACCGAGAGAGGGTCGTCGAATTGAGTGAGAACTCATGGCATGAACTTTACTAGAACCTTAGCATCAGTACCTTTGTCTTTATATAATAGTGCGCTTTCAAATGAATGGAACCCTTACTCCTCCAACTCTAGTATTTGGTACTTTCTTTCTAAAGCCGTAACACTAGCATCTATATTTAGTAGCTTCATCGCCCATAATGGTTTATGCTCAAGGTTGACTGATAAATGACAAGACTTACCATTAAATAGTCGACAATGTGAAGTGCCGATCGCTACGAGTCTTGAAGGCGAGTTGGAAAGGCCCAAAGAGCCTCATCGAGCTTGATTGACCAATTCCTTAGAGATTGATCGATCCTCTTTCCAAGAATTAGCTCGAGCTCATGATTCGTCACTTCCTCGAGACTAATTGCATGTGGGTTGCAAGCGATGATCAATAAACGACTTATTCTAGTTAGTTTGAAAACTCATTTGACAATACTTCGAAAGTGAGTACCCCGATTGCTTATGACCGAGAGAGGGTCGTCGAATTGAGTGAGAACTCATGGCATGAACTTCACCAGAACCTTAGCATCATTGCCTTTCTCTTTATATAATAGTGCGCTTTCGAATGCATGGAACCCGTACTCCTCCAACGCTAGTATTTGGTACTTTCTTTCTAAAGCCGTAACACTAGCATCTATATTTAGTAGCTTCATCGCCCATAATGGTTTATGCTCAAGGTTGACCGATAAATGACAAGACTTACCATTAAATAGTCGACAATGTGAAGTGCCGATCGCTACGAGTCTTGAAGGCGAGTTGGAAAGGCCCAAAGAGCCTCATCGAGCTTGATTGACCAATTCCTTAGAGATTGATCGATCCTCTTTCCAAGAATTAGCTCGAGCTCATGATTCGTCACTTCCTCGAGACTAATTGCATGTGGGTTGCAAGCGATGATCAATAAACGACTTATTCTAGTTAGTTTGAAAACTCATTTGACAATACTCGAAAGTGAGTACCCCGATTGCTTATGACCGAGAGAGGGTCGTCGAATTGAGTGAGAACTCATGGCATGAACTTCACTAGAACCTTAGCATCATTGCCTTTCTCTTTATATAATAGTGCGCTTTCAAATGCATGGAACCCGTACTCCTCCAACGCTAGTATTTGGTACTTTCTTTCTAAAGCCGTAACACTAGCATCTATATTTAGTAGCTTCATCGCCCATAATGGTTTATGCTCAAGGTTGATCGATAAATGACAAGACTTACCATTAAATAGTCGACAATGTGAAGTGCCGATCGCTACGAGTCTTGAAGGCGAGTTAGAAAGGCCCAAAGAGCCTCATCGAGCTTGATTGACCAATTCCTTAGAGATTGATCGATCCTCTTTCCAAGAATTAGCTCGAGCTCATGATTCGTCACTTCCTCGAGACTAATTGCATGTGGGTTGCAAGCGATGATCAATAAACGACTTATTCTAGTTAGTTTGAAAACTCATTTGACAATACTCGAAAGTGAGTACCCCGATTGCTTATGACCGAGAGAGGGTCGTCGAATTGAGTGAGAACTCATGGCATGAACTTTACTAGAACCTTAGCATCATTGCCTTTCTCTTTATATAATAGTGCGCTTTCAAATGCATGGAACCCGTACTCCTCCAACTCTAGTATTTGGTACTTTCTTTCTAAAGCTGTAACACTAGCATCTATATTTAGTAGCTTCATCGCCCATAATGGTTTATGCTCAAGGTTGACTGATAAATGACAAGACTTACCATTAAATAGTCGACAATGTGAAGTGCCGATCGCTACGAGTCTTGAAGGCAGTTGGAAAGGCCCAAAGAGCCTCATCGAGCTTGATTGACCAATTCCTTAGAGATTGATCGATCCTCTTTCCAAGAATTAGCTCGAGCTCATGATTCGTCACTTCCTCGAGACTAATTGCATGTGGGTTGCAAGCGATGATCAATAAACGACTTATTCTAGTTAGTTTGAAAACTCATTTGACAATACTCGAAAGTGAGTACCCCGATTGCTTATGACCGAGAGAGGGTCGTCGAATTGAGTGAGAACTCATGGCATGAACTTTACTAGAACCTTAGCATCATTGCCTTTCTCTTTATATAATAGTGCGCTTTCAAATGCATGGAACCCGTACTCCTCCAACTCTAGTATTTGGTACTTTCTTTCTAAAGCCGTAACACTAGCATCTATATTTAGTAGCTTCATCGCCCATAATGGTTTATGCTCAAGGTTGACCGATAAATGACAAGACTTACCATTAAATAGTCGACAATGTGAAGTGCCGATCGCTACGAGTCTTGAAGGCAGTTGGAAAGGCCCAAAGAGCCTCATCGAGCTTGATTGACCAATTCCTTAGAGATTGATCGATCCTCTTTCCAAGAATTAGCTCGAGCTCATGATTCGTCACTTCCTCGAGACTAATTGCATGTGGGTTGCAAGCGATGATCAATAAACGACTTATTCTAGTTAGTTTGAAAACTCATTTGACAATACTCTGAAAGTGAGTACCCCGATTGCTTATGACTGAGAGAGGGTCGTCGAATTGAGTGAGAACTCATGGCATGAACTTCACCAGCACCTTAGCATCATTGCCTTTCTCTTTATATAATAGTGCGCTTTCAAATGCATGGAACCCGTACTCCTCCAACGCTAGTATTTGGTACTTTCTTTCTAAAGCCGTAACACTAGCATCTATATTTAGTAGCTTCATCGCCCATAATGGTTTATGCTCAAGGTTGACTCGATAAATGACAAGACTTACCATTAAATAGTCGACAATGTGAAGTGCCGATCGCTACGAGTCTTGAAGGCGCTTGGAAAGGCCCAAAGAGCCTCATCGAGCTTGATTGACCAATTCCTTAGAGATTGATCGATCCTCTTTCCAAGAATTAGCTCGAGCTCATGATTCGTCACTTCCTCGAGACTAATTGCATGTGGGTTGCAAGCGATGATCAATAAACGACTTATTCTAGTTAGTTTGAAAACTCATTTGACAATACTCCGAAAGTGAGTACCCCGATTGCTTATGACCGAGAGAGGGTCGTCGAATTGAGTGAGAACTCATGGCATGAACTTCACCAGAACCTTAGCATCATTGCCTTTCTCTTTATATAATAGTGCGCTTTCAAATGCATGGAACCTGTACTCCTCCAACTCTAGTATTTGGTACTTTCTTTCTAAAGCTGTAACACTAGCATCTATATTTAGTAGCTTCATCGCCCATAATGGTTTATGCTCAAGGTTGACTGATAAATGACAAGACTTACCATTAAATAGTCGACAATGTGAAGTGCCGATCGCTACGAGTCTTGAAGGCAGTTGGAAAGGCCCAAAGAGCCTCATCGAGCTTGATTGACCAATTCCTTAGAGATTGATCGATCCTCTTTCCAAGAATTAGCTCGAGCTCATGATTCGTCACTTCCTCGAGACTAATTGCATGTGGGTTGCAAGCGATGATCAATAAACGACTTATTCTAGTTAGTTTGAAAACTCATTTGACAATACTCAGAAAATGAGTACCCCGATTGCTTATGACCGAGAGAGGGTCGTCGAATTGAGTGAGAACTCATGGCATGAACTTCACCAAACCTTAGCATCATTGCCTTTCTCTTTATATAATAGTGCGCTTTCAAATGCATGGAACCGGTACTCCTCCAACGCTAGTATTTGGTACTTTCTTTCTAAAGCCGTAACACTAGCATCTATATTTAGTAGCTTCATCGCCCATAATGGTTTATGCTCAAGGTTGACCGATAAATGACAAGACTTACCATTAAATAGTCGACAATGTGAAGTGCCGATCGCTACGAGTCTTGAAGGCAGTCGAAAGGCCCAAAGAGCCTCATCGAGCTTGATTGACCAATTCCTTAGAGATTGATCGATCCTCTTTCCAAGAATTAGCTCGAGCTCATGATTCGTCACTTCCTCGAGACTAATTGCATGTGGGTTGCAAGCGATGATCAATAAACGACTTATTCTAGTTAGTTTGAAAACTCATTTGACAATACTCCTAAAGTGAGTACCCCAATTGCTTATGACCGAGAGAGGGTCGTCGAATTGAGTGAGAACTCATGGCATGAACTTTACTAGAACCTTAGCATCATTGCCTTTCTCTTTATATAATAGTGCGCTTTCAAATGCATGGAACCCGTACTCCTCCAACTCTAGTATTTGGTACTTTCTTTCTAAAGCCGTAACACTAGCATCTATATTTAGTAGCTTCATCGCCCATAATGGTTTATGCTCAAGGTTGACTCGATAAATGACAAGACTTACCATTAAATAGTCGACAATGTGAAGTGCCGATCGCTACGAGTCTTGAAGGCAGTTGGAAAGGCCCAAAGAGCCTCATCGAGCTTGATTGACCAATTCCTTAGAGATTGATCGATCCTCTTTCCAAGAATTAGCTCGAGCTCATGATTCGTCACTTCCTCGAGACTAATTGCATGTGGGTTGCAAGCGATGATCAATAAACGACTTATTCTAGTTAGTTTGAAAACTCATTTGACAATACTCCGAAAGTGAGTACCCCGATTGCTTATGACCGAGAGAGGGTCGTCGAATTGAGTGAGAACTCATGGCATGAACTTCACCAGAACCTTAGCATCATTGCCTTTCTCTTTATATAATAGTGCGCTTTCAAATGCATGGAACCCGTACTCCTCCAACTCTAGTATTTGGTACTTTCTTTCTAAAGCTGTAACACTAGCATCTATATTTAGTAGCTTCATCGCCCATAATGGTTTATGCTCAAGGTTGACTGATAAATGACAAGACTTACCATTAAATAGTCGACAATGTGAAGTGCCGATCGCTACGAGTCTTGAAGGCAGTTGGAAAGGCCCAAAGAGCCTCATCGAGCTTGATTGACCAATTCCTTAGAGATTGATCGATCCTCTTTCCAAGAATTAGCTCGAGCTCATGATTCGTCACTTCCTCGAGACTAATTGCATGTGGGTTGCAAGCGATGATCAATAAACGACTTATTCTAGTTAGTTTGAAAACTCATTTGACAATACTCGAAAGTGAGTACCCCGATTGCTTATGACCGAGAGAGGGTCGTCGAATTGAGTGAGAACTCATGGCATGAACTTCACCAGCACCTTAGCATCATTGCCTTTCTCTTTATATAATAGTGCGCTTTCAAATGCATGGAACCCGTACTCCTCCAACGCTAGTATTTGGTACTTTCTTTCTAAAGCCGTAACACTAGCATCTATATTTAGTAGCTTCATCGCCCATAATGGTTTATGCTCAAGGTTGACTCGATAAATGACAAGACTTACCATTAAATAGTCGACAATGTGAAGTGCCGATCGCTACGAGTCTTGAAGGCAGTTGGAAAGGCCCAAAGAGCCTCATCGAGCTTGATTGACCAATTCCTTAGAGATTGATCGATCCTCTTTCCAAGAATTAGCTCGAGCTCATGATTCGTCACTTCCTCGAGACTAATTGCATGTGGGTTGCAAGCGATGATCAATAAACGACTTATTCTAGTTAGTTTGAAAACTCATTTGACAATACTCCTAAAGTGAGTACCCCAATTGCTTATGATTGAGAGAGGGTCGTCGAATTGAGTGAGAACTCATGGCATGAACTTTACTAGAACCTTAGCATCATTGCCTTTCTCTTTATATAATAGTGCGCTTTCAAATGCATGGAACCCGTACTCCTCCAACTCTAGTATTTGGTACTTTCTTTCTAAAGCCGTAACACTAGCATCTATATTTAGTAGCTTCATCGCCCATAATGGTTTATGCTCAAGGTTGACCGATAAATGACAAGACTTACCATTAAATAGTCGACAATGTGAAGTGCCGATCGCTACGAGTCTTGAAGGCAGTTGGAAAGGCCCAAAGAGCCTCATCGAGCTTGATTGACCAATTCCTTAGAGATTGATCGATCCTCTTTCCAAGAATTAGCTCGAGCTCATGATTCGTCACTTCCTCGAGACTAATTGCATGTGGGTTGCAAGCGATGATCAATAAACGACTTATTCTAGTTAGTTTGAAAACTCATTTGACAATACTCGAAAGTGAGTACCCCGATTGCTTATGATTGAGAGAGGGTTGTCGAATTGAGTAAAAACTCATGGCATGAACTTTACTAGAACCTTAGCATCAGTACCTTTGTCTTTATATAATAGTGCGCTTTCAAATGCATGGAACCCTTACTCCTCCAACTCTAGTATTTGGTACTTTCTTTCTAAAGCCGTAACACTAGCATCTATATTTAGTAGCTTCATCGCCCATAATGGTTTATGCTCAAGGTTGACTCGATAAATGACAAGACTTACCATTAAATAGTCGACAATGTGAAGTGCCGATCGCTACGAGTCTTGAAGGCAGTTGGAAAGGCCCAAAGAGCCTCATCGAGCTTGATTGACCAATTCCTTAGAGATTGATCGATCCTCTTTCCAAGAATTAGCTCGAGCTCATGATTCGTCACTTCCTCGAGACTAATTGCATGTGGGTTGCAAGCGATGATCAATAAACGACTTATTCTAGTTAGTTTGAAAACTCATTTGACAATACTCTGAAAGTGAGTACCCCGATTGCTTATGACTGAGAGAGGGTCGTCGAATTGAGTGAGAACTCATGGCATGAACTTTACTAGAACCTTAGCATCAGTGCCTTTCTCTTTATATAATAGTGCGCTTTCAAATGCATGGAACCCGTACTCCTCCAACTCTAGTATTTGGTACTTTCTTTCTAAAGCCGTAACACTAGCATCTATATTTAGTAGCTTCATCGCCCATAATGGTTTATGCTCAAGGTTGACTCGATAAATGACAAGACTTACCATTAAATAGTCGACAATGTGAAGTGCCGATCGCTACGAGTCTTGAAGGCAGTTGGAAAGGCCCAAAGAGCCTCATCGAGCTTGATTGACCAATTCCTTAGAGATTGATCGATCCTCTTTCCAAGAATTAGCTCGAGCTCATGATTCGTCACTTCCTCGAGACTAATTGCATGTGGGTTGCAAGCGATGATCAATAAACGACTTATTCTAGTTAGTTTGAAAACTCATTTGACAATACTCTGAAAGTGAGTACCCCGATTGCTTATGACCGAGAGAGGGTCGTCGAATTGAGTGAGAACTCATGGCATGAACTTCACCAGCACCTTAGCATCATTGCCTTTCTCTTTATATAATAGTGCGCTTTCGAATGCATGGAACCTGTACTCCTCCAACGCTAGTATTTGGTACTTTCTTTCTAAAGCTGTAACACTAGCATCTATATTTAGTAGCTTCATCGCCCATAATGGTTTATGCTCAAGGTTGACTGATAAATGACAAGACTTACCATTAAATAGTCGACAATGTGAAGTGCCGATCGCTACGAGTCTTCAAGGCAGTTGGAAAGGCCCAAAGAGCCTCATCGAGCTTGATTGACCAATTCCTTAGAGATTGATCGATCCTCTTTCCAAGAATTAGCTCGAGCTCATGATTCGTCACTTCCTCGAGACTAATTGCATGTGGGTTGCAAGCGATGATCAATAAACGACTTATTCTAGTTAGTTTGAAAACTCATTTGACAATACTCGAAAGTGAGTACCCCGATTGCTTATGACCGAGAGAGGGTCGTCGAATTGAGTGAGAACTCATGGCATGAACTTCACCAAGACCTTAGCATCATTGCCTTTCTCTTTATATAATAGTGCGCTTTCGAATGCATGGAACCGTACTCCTCCAACGCTAGTATTTGGTACTTTCTTTCTAAAGCCGTAACACTAGCATCTATATTTAGTAGCTTCATCGCCCATAATGGTTTATGCTCAAGGTTGACCGATAAATGACAAGACTTACCATTAAATAGTCGACAATGTGAAGTGCCGATCGCTACGAGTCTTGAAGGCAGTTGGAAAGGCCCAAAGAGCCTCATCGAGCTTGATTGACCAATTCCTTAGAGATTGATCGATCCTCTTTCCAAGAATTAGCTCGAGCTCATGATTCGTCACTTCCTCGAGACTAATTGCATGTGGGTTGCAAGCGATGATCAATAAACGACTTATTCTAGTTAGTTTGAAAACTCATTTGACAATACTCCTAAAGTGAGTACCCCGATTGCTTATGACCGAGAGAGGGTCGTCGAATTGAGTGAGAACTCATGGCATGAACTTTACTAGAACCTTAGCATCAGTACCTTTCTCTTTATATAATAGTGCGCTTTCAAATGCATGGAACCCTTACTCCTCCAACTCTAGTATTTGGTACTTTCTTTCTAAAGCCGTAACACTAGCATCTATATTTAGTAGCTTCATCGCCCATAATGGTTTATGCTCAAGGTTGACTCGATAAATGACAAGACTTACCATTAAATAGTCGACAATGTGAAGTGCCGATCGCTACGAGTCTTGAAGGCAGTTGGAAAGGCCCAAAGAGCCTCATCGAGCTTGATTGACCAATTCCTTAGAGATTGATCGATCCTCTTTCCAAGAATTAGCTCGAGCTCATGATTCGTCACTTCCTCGAGACTAATTGCATGTGGGTTGCAAGCGATGATCAATAAACGACTTATTCTAGTTAGTTTGAAAACTCATTTGACAATACTCCGAAAGTGAGTACCCCGATTGCTTATGACCGAGAGAGGGTCGTCGAATTGAGTGAGAACTCATGGCATGAACTTCACCAAGACCTTAGCATCATTGCCTTTCTCTTTATATAATAGTGCGCTTTCGAATGCATGGAACCGGTACTCCTCCAACGCTAGTATTTGGTACTTTCTTTCTAAAGCCGTAACACTAGCATCTATATTTAGTAGCTTCATCGCCCATAATGGTTTATGCTCAAGGTTGACTCGATAAATGACAAGACTTACCATTAAATAGTCGACAATGTGAAGTGCCGATCGCTACGAGTCTTGAAGGCAGTTGGAAAGGCCCAAAGAGCCTCATCGAGCTTGATTGACCAATTCCTTAGAGATTGATCGATCCTCTTTCCAAGAATTAGCTCGAGCTCATGATTCGTCACTTCCTCGAGACTAATTGCATGTGGGTTGCAAGCGATGATCAATAAACGACTTATTCTAGTTAGTTTGAAAACTCATTTGACAATACTCGAAAGTGAGTACCCCGATTGCTTATGACCGAGAGAGGGTCGTCGAATTGAGTGAGAACTCATGGCATGAACTTTACTAGAACCTTAGCATCATTACCTTTCTCTTTATATAATAGTGCGCTTTCAAATGCATGGAACCTCGTACTCCTCCAACTCTAGTATTTGGTACTTTCTTTCTAAAGCCGTAACACTAGCATCTATATTTAGTAGCTTCATCGCCCATAATGGTTTATGCTCAAGGTTGACCGATAAATGACAAGACTTACCATTAAATAGTCGACAATGTGAAGTGCCGATCGCTACGAGTCTTGAAGGCAGTTGGAAAGGCCCAAAGAGCCTCATCGAGCTTGATTGACCAATTCCTTAGAGATTGATCGATCCTCTTTCCAAGAATTAGCTCGAGCTCATGATTCGTCACTTCCTCGAGACTAATTGCATGTGGGTTGCAAGCGATGATCAATAAACGACTTATTCTAGTTAGTTTGAAAACTCATTTGACAATACTCGAAAGTGAGTACCCCGATTGCTTATGACCGAGAGAGGGTCGTCGAATTGAGTGAGAACTCATGGCATGAACTTCACCAAGACCTTAGCATCATTGCCTTTCTCTTTATATAATAGTGCGCTTTCGAATGCATGGAACCCGTACTCCTCCAACGCTAGTATTTGGTACTTTCTTTCTAAAGCCGTAACACTAGCATCTATATTTAGTAGCTTCATCGCCCATAATGGTTTATGCTCAAGGTTGACTGATAAATGACAAGACATACCATTAAATAGTCGACAATGTGAAGTGCCGATCGCTACGAGTCTTGAAGGCAGGTCAAAAGGCCCAAAGAGCCTCATCGAGCTTGATTGACCAATTCCTTAGAGATTGATCGATCCTCTTTCCAAGAATTAGCTCGAGCTCATGATTCGTCACTTCCTCGAGACTAATTGCATGTGGGTTGCAAGCGATGATCAATAAACGACTTATTCTAGTTAGTTTGAAAACTCATTTGACAATACTCCTAAATTGAGTACCCCAATTGCTTATGATTGAGAGAGGGTCGTCGAATTGAGTGAGAACTCATGGCATGAACTTTACTAGAACCTTAGCATCAGTACCTTTCTCTTTATATAATAGTGCGCTTTCAAATGCATGGAACCCGTACTCCTCCAACTCTAGTATTTGGTACTTTCTTTCTAAAGCCGTAACACTAGCATCTATATTTAGTAGCTTCATCGCCCATAATGGTTTATGCTCAAGGTTGACCGATAAATGACAAGACTTACCATTAAATAGTCGACAATGTGAAGTGCCGATCGCTACGAGTCTTGAAGGCAGTTGGAAAGGCCCAAAGAGCCTCATCGAGCTTGATTGACCAATTCCTTAGAGATTGATCGATCCTCTTTCCAAGAATTAGCTCGAGCTCATGATTCGTCACTTCCTCGAGACTAATTGCATGTGGGTTGCAAGCGATGATCAATAAACGACTTATTCTAGTTAGTTTGAAAACTCATTTGACAATACTCTGAAAGTGAGTACCCCGATTGCTTATGACTGAGAGAGGGTCGTCGAATTGAGTGAGAACTCATGGCATGAACTTCACCAGAACCTTAGCATCATTGCCTTTCTCTTTATATAATAGTGCGCTTTCGAATGCATGGAACCGGTACTCCTCCAACGCTAGTATTTGGTACTTTCTTTCTAAAGCCGTAACACTAGCATCTATATTTAGTAGCTTCATCGCCCATAATGGTTTATGCTCAAGGTTGACCGATAAATGACAAGACTTACCATTAAATAGTCGACAATGTGAAGTGCCGATCGCTACGAGTCTTGAAGGCAGTTGGAAAGGCCCAAAGAGCCTCATCGAGCTTGATTGACCAATTCCTTAGAGATTGATCGATCCTCTTTCCAAGAATTAGCTCGAGCTCATGATTCGTCACTTCCTCGAGACTAATTGCATGTGGGTTGCAAGCGATGATCAATAAACGACTTATTCTAGTTAGTTTGAAAACTCATTTGACAATACTCTGAAAGTGAGTACCCCGATTGCTTATGACCGAGAGAGGGTCGTCGAATTGAGTGAGAACTCATGGCATGAACTTCACCAAGACCTTAGCATCATTGCCTTTCTCTTTATATAATAGTGCGCTTTCGAATGCATGGAACCCGTACTCCTCCAACGCTAGTATTTGGTACTTTCTTTCTAAAGCCGTAACACTAGCATCTATATTTAGTAGCTTCATCGCCCATAATGGTTTATGCTCAAGGTTGACTCGATAAATGACAAGACTTACCATTAAATAGTCGACAATGTGAAGTGCCGATCGCTACGAGTCTTGAAGGCAGTTGGAAAGGCCCAAAGAGCCTCATCGAGCTTGATTGACCAATTCCTTAGAGATTGATCGATCCTCTTTCCAAGAATTAGCTCGAGCTCATGATTCGTCACTTCCTCGAGACTAATTGCATGTGGGTTGCAAGCGATGATCAATAAACGACTTATTCTAGTTAGTTTGAAAACTCATTTGACAATACTCAGAAAATGAGTACCCCGATTGCTTATGACTGAGAGAGGGTCGTCGAATTGAGTGAGAACTCATGGCATGAACTTCACTAGAACCTTAGCATCATTGCCTTTCTCTTTATATAATAGTGCGCTTTCAAATGCATGGAACCCGTACTCCTCCAACTCTAGTATTTGGTACTTTCTTTCTAAAGCTGTAACACTAGCATCTATATTTAGTAGCTTCATCGCCCATAATGGTTTATGCTCAAGGTTGACTGATAAATGACAAGACTTACCATTAAATAGTCGACAATGTGAAGTGCCGATCGCTACGAGTCTTGAAGGCAGTTGGAAAGGCCCAAAGAGCCTCATCGAGCTTGATTGACCAATTCCTTAGAGATTGATCGATCCTCTTTCCAAGAATTAGCTCGAGCTCATGATTCGTCACTTCCTCGAGACTAATTGCATGTGGGTTGCAAGCGATGATCAATAAACGACTTATTCTAGTTAGTTTGAAAACTCATTTGACAATACTCTGAAAGTGAGTACCCCGATTGCTTATGACCGAGAGAGGGTCGTCGAATTGAGTGAGAACTCATGGCATGAACTTTACTAGAACCTTAGCATCAGTACCTTTCTCTTTATATAATAGTGCGCTTTCAAATGCATGGAACCCTTACTCCTCCAACTCTAGTATTTGGTACTTTCTTTCTAAAGCTGTAACACTAGCATCTATATTTAGTAGCTTCATCGCCCATAATGGTTTATGCTCAAGGTTGACTGATAAATGACAAGACTTACCATTAAATAGTCGACAATGTGAAGTGCCGATCGCTACGAGTCTTGAAGGCAGTTGGAAAGGCCCAAAGAGCCTCATCGAGCTTGATTGACCAATTCCTTAGAGATTGATCGATCCTCTTTCCAAGAATTAGCTCGAGCTCATGATTCGTCACTTCCTCGAGACTAATTGCATGTGGGTTGCAAGCGATGATCAATAAACGACTTATTCTAGTTAGTTTGAAAACTCATTTGACAATACTCGAAAGTGAGTACCCCGATTGCTTATGACCGAGAGAGGGTCGTCGAATTGAGTGAGAACTCATGGCATGAACTTCACCAGAACCTTAGCATCATTGCCTTTCTCTTTATATAATAGTGCGCTTTCAAATGCATGGAACCCGTACTCCTCCAACGCTAGTATTTGGTACTTTCTTTCTAAAGCCGTAACACTAGCATCTATATTTAGTAGCTTCATCGCCCATAATGGTTTATGCTCAAGGTTGACCGATAAATGACAAGACTTACCATTAAATAGTCGACAATGTGAAGTGCCGATCGCTACGAGTCTTGAAGGCCGTTGGAAAGGCCCAAAGAGCCTCATCGAGCTTGATTGACCAATTCCTTAGAGATTGATCGATCCTCTTTCCAAGAATTAGCTCGAGCTCATGATTCGTCACTTCCTCGAGACTAATTGCATGTGGGTTGCAAGCGATGATCAATAAACGACTTATTCTAGTTAGTTTGAAAACTCATTTGACAATACTCCTAAATTGAGTACCCCAATTGCTTATGATTGAGAGAGGGTCGTCGAATTGAGTGAGAACTCATGGCATGAACTTTACTAGAACCTTAGCATCATTGCCTTTCTCTTTATATAATAGTGCGCTTTCAAATGCATGGAACCCGTACTCCTCCAACTCTAGTATTTGGTACTTTCTTTCTAAAGCTGTAACACTAGCATCTATATTTAGTAGCTTCATCGCCCATAATGGTTTATGCTCAAGGTTGATCGATAAATGACAAGACTTACCATTAAATAGTCGACAATGTGAAGTGCCGATCGCTACGAGTCTTGAAGGCGAGTTGGAAAGGCCCAAAGAGCCTCATCGAGCTTGATTGACCAATTCCTTAGAGATTGATCGATCCTCTTTCCAAGAATTAGCTCGAGCTCATGATTCGTCACTTCCTCGAGACTAATTGCATGTGGGTTGCAAGCGATGATCAATAAACGACTTATTCTAGTTAGTTTGAAAACTCATTTGACAATACTCCGAAAGTGAGTACCCCGATTGCTTATGACCGAGAGAGGGTCGTCGAATTGAGTGAGAACTCATGGCATGAACTTCACCAGAACCTTAGCATCATTGCCTTTCTCTTTATATAATAGTGCGCTTTCAAATGCATGGAACCGGTACTCCTCCAACGCTAGTATTTGGTACTTTCTTTCTAAAGCTGTAACACTAGCATCTATATTTAGTAGCTTCATCGCCCATAATGGTTTATGCTCAAGGTTGACTGATAAATGACAAGACTTACCATTAAATAGTCGACAATGTGAAGTGCCGATCGCTACGAGTCTTGAAGGCAGTTGGAAAGGCCCAAAGAGCCTCATCGAGCTTGATTGACCAATTCCTTAGAGATTGATCGATCCTCTTTCCAAGAATTAGCTCGAGCTCATGATTCGTCACTTCCTCGAGACTAATTGCATGTGGGTTGCAAGCGATGATCAATAAACGACTTATTCTAGTTAGTTTGAAAACTCATTTGACAATACTCGAAAGTGAGTACCCCGATTGCTTATGACCGAGAGAGGGTCGTCGAATTGAGTAAAAACTCATGGCATGAACTTTACTAGAACCTTAGCATCAGTACCTTTGTCTTTATATAATAGTGCGCTTTCAAATGCATGGAACCCTTACTCCTCCAACTCTAGTATTTGGTACTTTCTTTCTAAAGCTGTAACACTAGCATCTATATTTAGTAGCGTCATCTCCCATAATGGTTTATGCTCAAGGTTGACGTATAAATGACAAGACTTACCATTAAATAGTCGACAATGTGAAGTGCCGATCGCTACGAGTCTTGAAGGCAGTTGGAAAGGCCCAAAGAGCCTCATCGAGCTTGATTGACCAATTCCTTAGAGATTGATCGATCCTCTTTCCAAGAATTAGCTCGAGCTCATGATTCGTCACTTCCTCGAGACTAATTGCATGTGGGTTGCAAGCGATGATCAATAAACGACTTATTCTAGTTAGTTTGAAAACTCATTTGACAATACTCTGAAAGTGAGTACCCCGATTGCTTATGACTGAGAGAGGGTCGTCGAATTGAGTGAGAACTCATGGCATGAACTTCACCAGCACCTTAGCATCATTGCCTTTCTCTTTATATAATAGTGCGCTTTCGAATGCATGGAACCGGTACTCCTCCAACGCTAGTATTTGGTACTTTCTTTCTAAAGCTGTAACACTAGCATCTATATTTAGTAGCTTCATCGCCCATAATGGTTTATGCTCAAGGTTGACTGATAAATGACAAGACTTACCATTAAATAGTCGACAATGTGAAGTGCCGATCGCTACGAGTCTTGAAGGCAGTTGGAAAGGCCCAAAGAGCCTCATCGAGCTTGATTGACCAATTCCTTAGAGATTGATCGATCCTCTTTCCAAGAATTAGCTCGAGCTCATGATTCGTCACTTCCTCGAGACTAATTGCATGTGGGTTGCAAGCGATGATCAATAAACGACTTATTCTAGTTAGTTTGAAAACTCATTTGACAATACTCGAAAGTGAGTACCCCGATTGCTTATGACCGAGAGAGGGTCGTCGAATTGAGTGAGAACTCATGGCATGAACTTTACTAGAACCTTAGCATCAGTACCTTTGTCTTTATATAATAGTGCGCTTTCAAATGCATGGAACCCTTACTCCTCCAACTCTAGTATTTGGTACTTTCTTTCTAAAGCTGTAACACTAGCATCTATATTTAGTAGCTTCATCGCCCATAATGGTTTATGCTCAAGGTTGACTGATAAATGACAAGACTTACCATTAAATAGTCGACAATGTGAAGTGCCGATCGCTACGAGTCTTGAAGGCAGTTGGAAAGGCCCAAAGAGCCTCATCGAGCTTGATTGACCAATTCCTTAGAGATTGATCGATCCTCTTTCCAAGAATTAGCTCGAGCTCATGATTCGTCACTTCCTCGAGACTAATTGCATGTGGGTTGCAAGCGATGATCAATAAACGACTTATTCTAGTTAGTTTGAAAACTCATTTGACAATACTCTAAAAGTGAGTACCCCGATTGCTTATGACTGAGAGAGGGTCGTCGAATTGAGTGAGAACTCATGGCATGAACTTCACCAGCACCTTAGCATCATTGCCTTTCTCTTTATATAATAGTGCGCTTTCAAATGCATGGAACCTGTACTCCTCCAACTCTAGTATTTGGTACTTTCTTTCTAAAGCTGTAACACTAGCATCTATATTTAGTAGCTTCATCGCCCATAATGGTTTATGCTCAAGGTTGACTCGATAAATGACAAGACTTACCATTAAATAGTCGACAATGTGAAGTGCCGATCGCTACGAGTCTTGAAGGCGGTTGGAAAGGCCCAAAGAGCCTCATCGAGCTTGATTGACCAATTCCTTAGAGATTGATCGATCCTCTTTCCAAGAATTAGCTCGAGCTCATGATTCGTCACTTCCTCGAGACTAATTGCATGTGGGTTGCAAGCGATGATCAATAAACGACTTATTCTAGTTAGTTTGAAAACTCATTTGACAATACTCGAAAGTGAGTACCCCGATTGCTTATGACCGAGAGAGGGTCGTCGAATTGAGTGAGAACTCATGGCATGAACTTCACTAGAACCTTAGCATCATTGCCTTTCTCTTTATATAATAGTGCGCTTTCAAATGCATGGAACCGGTACTCCTCCAACTCTAGTATTTGGTACTTTCTTTCTAAAGCTGTAACACTAGCATCTATATTTAGTAGCTTCATCGCCCATAATGGTTTATGCTCAAGGTTGACGATAAATGACAAGACTTACCATTAAATAGTCGACAATGTGAAGTGCCGATCGCTACGAGTCTTGAAGGCGAGTTGGAAAGGCCCAAAGAGCCTCATCGAGCTTGATTGACCAATTCCTTAGAGATTGATCGATCCTCTTTCCAAGAATTAGCTCGAGCTCATGATTCGTCACTTCCTCGAGACTAATTGCATGTGGGTTGCAAGCGATGATCAATAAACGACTTATTCTAGTTAGTTTGAAAACTCATTTGACAATACTGCGAAAGTGAGTACCCCGATTGCTTATGACCGAGAGAGGGTCGTCGAATTGAGTAAAAACTCATGGCATGAACTTTACTAGAACCTTAGCATCAGTACCTTTGTCTTTATATAATAGTGCGCTTTCAAATGCATGGAACCCGTACTCCTCCAACTCTAGTATTTGGTACTTTCTTTCTAAAGCTGTAACACTAGCATCTATATTTAGTAGCTTCATCGCCCATAATGGTTTATGCTCAAGGTTGACTGATAAATGACAAGACTTACCATTAAATAGTCGACAATGTGAAGTGCCGATCGCTACGAGTCTTGAAGGCGGTTGGAAAGGCCCAAAGAGCCTCATCGAGCTTGATTGACCAATTCCTTAGAGATTGATCGATCCTCTTTCCAAGAATTAGCTCGAGCTCATGATTCGTCACTTCCTCGAGACTAATTGCATGTGGGTTGCAAGCGATGATCAATAAACGACTTATTCTAGTTAGTTTGAAAACTCATTTGACAATACTCGAAAGTGAGTACCCCGATTGCTTATGACCGAGAGAGGGTCGTCGAATTGAGTGAGAACTCATGGCATGAACTTCACTAGAACCTTAGCATCATTGCCTTTCTCTTTATATAATAGTGCGCTTTCAAATGCATGGAACCGGTACTCCTCCAACGCTAGTATTTGGTACTTTCTTTCTAAAGCTGTAACACTAGCATCTATATTTAGTAGCTTCATCGCCCATAATGGTTTATGCTCAAGGTTGACGATAAATGACAAGACTTACCATTAAATAGTCGACAATGTGAAGTGCCGATCGCTACGAGTCTTGAAGGCCGTTGGAAAGGCCCAAAGAGCCTCATCGAGCTTGATTGACCAATTCCTTAGAGATTGATCGATCCTCTTTCCAAGAATTAGCTCGAGCTCATGATTCGTCACTTCCTCGAGACTAATTGCATGTGGGTTGCAAGCGATGATCAATAAACGACTTATTCTAGTTAGTTTGAAAACTCATTTGACAATACTGCGAAAGTGAGTACCCCGATTGCTTATGACCGAGAGAGGGTCGTCGAATTGAGTGAGAACTCATGGCATGAACTTCACCAGAACCTTAGCATCATTGCCTTTCTCTTTATATAATAGTGCGCTTTCAAATGCATGGAACCTGTACTCCTCCAACTCTAGTATTTGGTACTTTCTTTCTAAAGCTGTAACACTAGCATCTATATTTAGTAGCTTCATCGCCCATAATGGTTTATGCTCAAGGTTGACAGATAAATGACAAGACTTACCATTAAATAGTCGACAATGTGAAGTGCCGATCGCTACGAGTCTTGAAGGCGAGTTGGAAAGGCCCAAAGAGCCTCATCGAGCTTGATTGACCAATTCCTTAGAGATTGATCGATCCTCTTTCCAAGAATTAGCTCGAGCTCATGATTCGTCACTTCCTCGAGACTAATTGCATGTGGGTTGCAAGCGATGATCAATAAACGACTTATTCTAGTTAGTTTGAAAACTCATTTGACAATACTCGAAAGTGAGTACCCCGATTGCTTATGACCGAGAGAGGGTCGTCGAATTGAGTGAGAACTCATGGCATGAACTTTACTAGAACCTTAGCATCAGTACCTTTCTCTTTATATAATAGTGCGCTTTCAAATGCATGGAACCTGTACTCCTCCAACTCTAGTATTTGGTACTTTCTTTCTAAAGCTGTAACACTAGCATCTATATTTAGTAGCTTCATCGCCCATAATGGTTTATGCTCAAGGTTGACTGATAAATGACAAGACTTACCATTAAATAGTCGACAATGTGAAGTGCCGATCGCTACGAGTCTTGAAGGCAGTTGGAAAGGCCCAAAGAGCCTCATCGAGCTTGATTGACCAATTCCTTAGAGATTGATCGATCCTCTTTCCAAGAATTAGCTCGAGCTCATGATTCGTCACTTCCTCGAGACTAATTGCATGTGGGTTGCAAGCGATGATCAATAAACGACTTATTCTAGTTAGTTTGAAAACTCATTTGACAATACTCTGAAAGTGAGTACCCCGATTGCTTATGACCGAGAGAGGGTCGTCGAATTGAGTGAGAACTCATGGCATGAACTTTACTAGAACCTTAGCATCAGTACCTTTCTCTTTATATAATAGTGCGCTTTCAAATGCATGGAACACGTACTCCTCCAACTCTAGTATTTGGTACTTTCTTTCTAAAGTTGTAACACTAGCATCTATATTTAGTAGCTTCATCGCCCATAATGGTTTATGCTCAAGGTTGACTGATAAATGACAAGACTTACCATTAAATAGTCGACAATGTGAAGTGCCGATCGCTACGAGTCTTGAAGGCAGTTGGAAAGGCCCAAAGAGCCTCATCGAGCTTGATTGACCAATTCCTTAGAGATTGATCGATCCTCTTTCCAAGAATTAGCTCGAGCTCATGATTCGTCACTTCCTCGAGACTAATTGCATGTGGGTTGCAAGCGATGATCAATAAACGACTTATTCTAGTTAGTTTGAAAACTCATTTGACAATACTGCGAAAGTGAGTACCCCGATTGCTTATGACTGAGAGAGGGTCGTCGAATTGAGTGAGAACTCATGGCATGAACTTCACCAGCACCTTAGCATCATTGCCTTTCTCTTTATATAATAGTGCGCTTTCAAATGCATGGAACCGGTACTCCTCCAACGCTAGTATTTGGTACTTTCTTTCTAAAGTTGTAACACTAGCATCTATATTTAGTAGCTTCATCGCCCATAATGGTTTATGCTCAAGGTTGACTGATAAATGACAAGACTTACCATTAAATAGTCGACAATGTGAAGTGCCGATCGCTACGAGTCTTGAAGGCGGTTGGAAAGGCCCAAAGAGCCTCATCGAGCTTGATTGACCAATTCCTTAGAGATTGATCGATCCTCTTTCCAAGAATTAGCTCGAGCTCATGATTCGTCACTTCCTCGAGACTAATTGCATGTGGGTTGCAAGCGATGATCAATAAACGACTTATTCTAGTTAGTTTGAAAACTCATTTGACAATACTGCGAAAGTGAGTACCCCGATTGCTTATGACCGAGAGAGGGTCGTCGAATTGAGTGAGAACTCATGGCATGAACTTTACTAGAACCTTAGCATCAGTACCTTTCTCTTTATATAATAGTGCGCTTTCAAATGCATGGAACATGTACTCCTCCAACTCTAGTATTTGGTACTTTCTTTCTAAAGTTGTAACACTAGCATCTATATTTAGTAGCTTCATCGCCCATAATGGTTTATGCTCAAGGTTGACTGATAAATGACAAGACTTACCATTAAATAGTCGACAATGTGAAGTGCCGATCGCTACGAGTCTTGAAGGCGAGTTGGAAAGGCCCAAAGAGCCTCATCGAGCTTGATTGACCAATTCCTTAGAGATTGATCGATCCTCTTTCCAAGAATTAGCTCGAGCTCATGATTCGTCACTTCCTCGAGACTAATTGCATGTGGGTTGCAAGCGATGATCAATAAACGACTTATTCTAGTTAGTTTGAAAACTCATTTGACAATACTGCGAAAGTGAGTACCCCGATTGCTTATGACCGAGAGAGGGTCGTCGAATTGAGTGAGAACTCATGGCATGAACTTTACTAGAACCTTAGCATCAGTACCTTTCTCTTTATATAATAGTGCGCTTTCAAATGCATGGAACATGTACTCCTCCAACTCTAGTATTTGGTACTTTCTTTCTAAAGTTGTAACACTAGCATCTATATTTAGTAGCTTCATCGCCCATAATGGTTTATGCTCAAGGTTGACGATAAATGACAAGACTTACCATTAAATAGTCGACAATGTGAAGTGCCGATCGCTACGAGTCTTGAAGGCGTTGGAAAGGCCCAAAGAGCCTCATCGAGCTTGATTGACCAATTCCTTAGAGATTGATCGATCCTCTTTCCAAGAATTAGCTCGAGCTCATGATTCGTCACTTCCTCGAGACTAATTGCATGTGGGTTGCAAGCGATGATCAATAAACGACTTATTCTAGTTAGTTTGAAAACTCATTTGACAATACTGCGAAAGTGAGTACCCCGATTGCTTATGACCGAGAGAGGGTCGTCGAATTGAGTGAGAACTCATGGCATGAACTTTACTAGAACCTTAGCATCATTACCTTTCTCTTTATATAATAGTGCGCTTTCAAATGCATGGAACCGTACTCCTCCAACTCTAGTATTTGGTACTTTCTTTCTAAAGCTGTAACACTAGCATCTATATTTAGTAGCTTCATCGCCCATAATGGTTTATGCTCAAGGTTGACTGATAAATGACAAGACTTACCATTAAATAGTCGACAATGTGAAGTGCCGATCGCTACGAGTCTTGAAGGCAGTTGGAAAGGCCCAAAGAGCCTCATCGAGCTTGATTGACCAATTCCTTAGAGATTGATCGATCCTCTTTCCAAGAATTAGCTCGAGCTCATGATTCGTCACTTCCTCGAGACTAATTGCATGTGGGTTGCAAGCGATGATCAATAAACGACTTATTCTAGTTAGTTTGAAAACTCATTTGACAATACTGCGAAAGTGAGTACCCCGATTGCTTATGACCGAGAGAGGGTCGTCGAATTGAGTGAGAACTCATGGCATGAACTTTACCAGAACCTTAGCATCATTGCCTTTCTCTTTATATAATAGTGCGCTTTCAAATGCATGGAACCTATACTCCTCCAACTCTAGTATTTGGTACTTTCTTTCTAAAGCTGTAACACTAGCATCTATATTTAGTAGCTTCATCGCCCATAATGGTTTATGCTCAAGGTTGACTGATAAATGACAAGACTTACCATTAAATAGTCGACAATGTGAAGTGCCGATCGCTACGAGTCTTGAAGGCAGTTGGAAAGGCCCAAAGAGCCTCATCGAGCTTGATTGACCAATTCCTTAGAGATTGATCGATCCTCTTTCCAAGAATTAGCTCGAGCTCATGATTCGTCACTTCCTCGAGACTAATTGCATGTGGGTTGCAAGCGATGATCAATAAACGACTTATTCTAGTTAGTTTGAAAACTCATTTGACAATACTTTGAAAGTGAGTACCCCGATTGCTTATGACTGAGAGAGGGTCGTCGAATTGAGTGAGAACTCTTGGCATGAACTTCACCAGCACCTTAGCATCATTTCCTTTCTCTTAATATAATAGTGCGCTTTCGAATGCATGGAACATGTACTCCTCCAACGCTAGTATTTGGTACTTTCTTTCTAAAGCTGTAACACTAGCATCTATATTTAGTAGCTTCATCGCCCATAATGGTTTATGCTCAAGGTTGACTGATAAATGACAAGACTTACCATTAAATAGTCGACAATGTGAAGTGCCGATCGCTACGAGTCTTGAAGGCAGTTGGAAAGGCCCAAAGAGCCTCATCGAGCTTGATTGACCAATTCCTTAGAGATTGATCGATCCTCTTTCCAAGAATTAGCTCGAGCTCATGATTCGTCACTTCCTCGAGACTAATTGCATGTGGGTTGCAAGCGATGATCAATAAACGACTTATTCTAGTTAGTTTGAAAACTCATTTGACAATACTGCGAAAGTGAGTACCCCGATTGCTTATGACCGAGAGAGGGTCGTCGAATTGAGTGAGAACTCATGGCATGAACTTTACTAGAACCTTAGCATCAGTACCTTTCTCTTTATATAATAGTGCGCTTTCAAATGCATGGAACATGTACTCCTCCAACTCTAGTATTTGGTACTTTCTTTCTAAAGTTGTAACACTAGCATCTATATTTAGTAGCTTCATCGCCCATAATGGTTTATGCTCAAGGTTGACTGATAAATGACAAGACTTACCATTAAATAGTCGACAATGTGAAGTGCCGATCGCTACGAGTCTTGAAGGCAGTTGGAAAGGCCCAAAGAGCCTCATCGAGCTTGATTGACCAATTCCTTAGAGATTGATCGATCCTCTTTCCAAGAATTAGCTCGAGCTCATGATTCGTCACTTCCTCGAGACTAATTGCATGTGGGTTGCAAGCGATGATCAATAAACGACTTATTCTAGTTAGTTTGAAAACTCATTTGACAATACTCTGAAAGTGAGTACCCCGATTGCTTATGACCGAGAGAGGGTCGTCGAATTGAGTGAGAACTCATGGCATGAACTTTACTAGAACCTTAGCATCAGTACCTTTCTCTTTATATAATAGTGCGCTTTCAAATGCATGGAACCTGTACTCCTCCAACTCTAGTATTTGGTACTTTCTTTCTAAAGCTGTAACACTAGCATCTATATTTAGTAGCTTCATCGCCCATAATGGTTTATGCTCAAGGTTGAGTGATAAATGACAAGACTTACCATTAAATTGTCGACAATGTGAATTGCCGATCGCTACGAGTCTTGAAGGCGAGTGGAAAGGCCCAAAGAGCCTCATCGAGCTTGATTGACCAATTCCTTAGAGATTGATCGATCCTCTTTCCAAGAATTAGCTCGAGCTCATGATTCGTCACTTCCTCGAGACTAATTGCATGTGGGTTGCAAGCGATGATCAATAAACGACTTATTCTAGTTAGTTTGAAAACTCATTTGACAATACTGCGAAAGTGAGTACCCCGATTGCTTATGACTGAGAGAGGGTCGTCGAATTGAGTGAGAACTCATGGCATGAACTTTACTAGAACCTTAGCATCATTACCTTTCTCTTTATATAATAGTGCGCTTTCAAATGCATGGAACCTGTACTCCTCCAACTCTAGTATTTGGTACTTTCTTTCTAAAGTTGTAACACTAGCATCTATATTTAGTAGCTTCATCGCCCATAATGGTTTATGCTCAAGGTTGACTGATAAATGACAAGACTTACCATTAAATAGTCGACAATGTGAAGTGCCGATCGCTACGAGTCTTGAAGGCAGTTGGAAAGGCCCAAAGAGCCTCATCGAGCTTGATTGACCAATTCCTTAGAGATTGATCGATCGTCTTTCCAAGAATTAGCTCGAGCTCATGATTCGTCACTTCCTCGAGACTAATTGCATGTGGGTTGCAAGCGATGATCAATAAACGACTTATTCTAGTTAGTTTGAAAACTCATTTGACAATACTCTGAAAGTGAGTACCCCGTTTGCTTATGACTGAGAGAGGGTCGTCGAATTGAGTGAGATCTCATGGCATGAACTTGACTAGAACCTTAGCATCAGTACCTTTCTCTTTATATAATAGTGCGCTTTCAAATGCATGGAAGCTGTACTCTTCAACTTCTAGTAGTTGGTACTTTCTTTCTAAAGCTGTAACACTAGCATCTATATTTAGTAGCTTCATCGCCCATAATGGTTTATGCTCAAGGTTGACTGATAAATGACAAGACTTACCATTAAATAGTCGACAATGTGAAGTACCGATCGCTACGACTCTTGAAGGTAGTGGGAAAGGCCCAAAGAGCCTCATCGAGCTTGATTGACCAATTCCTTAGAGATTGATCGATCCTCTTTCCAAGAATTAGCTCGAGCTCATGATTCGTCACTTCCTCGAGACTAATTGCATGTGGGTTGCAAGCGATGATCAATAAACTACTTATTCTAGTTAGTTTGAAAACTCATTTGACAATACTATGAAAGTGAGTACCTCGATTGCTTATGACTGAGCGAGGGTCATCATATTGAGTGAGAACTCATGGCATGAACTTCACCAGCACCTTAGCATCATTGCCTTTCTCTTTATATAATAGTGCGCTTTCAAATGCATTGAACCTATACTCCTCCAACTCTAGTATTTGGTACTTTCTTTCTAAAGCTGTAAAACTAGCATCTATATTTAGAAGCTTCATCGCCCATAATGGTTTATGCTCACAGTTGACTGATAAATGACAAGACTTACCATTAAATAGTCGACAATGTGAAGTGCCGATCGCTACGAGTCTTGAAGGTAGTGGGAAAGGCCCAAAGAGCCTCATCGAGCTTGATTGACCAATTCCTTAGAGATTGATCGATCCTCTTTCCAAGAATTAGCTCGAGCTCATGATTCGTCACTTCCTCGAGACTAATTGCATGTGGGTTGCAAGCGATGATCAATAAACGACTTATTCTAGTTAGTTTGAAAAATCATTTGACAATACTTTGAAAGTGAGTACCCCGATTGCTTATGACTGAGCGAGGGTCGTCGAATTGAGTGAGAACTCATGGCATGAACTTCACCTGCACCTTAGCATCATTTCCTTTCTCTCTATATAATAGTGCGCTTTAGAATGCATGGAACATGTACTCCTCCAACGCTAGTATTTGGTACTTTCTTTCTAAAGCTGTAACACTAGCATCTATATTTAGAAGCTTCATCGCCCATAATGGTTTATGCTCAAGGATGAGTGATAAATGACAAGACTTACCATTAAATTGTCGACAATGTGAAGTGCCGATCGCTAAGAGTCTTGAAGGCAGTTGGAAAGGCCCAAAGAGCCTCATCCAGCTTGATTGACCAATTCCTTAGAGATTGATCGATCCTCTTTCCAAGAATTAGCTCAAGCTCATGATTCGTCACTTCCTCGAGACTAATTGCATGTGGGTTGCAAGCGATGATCAATAAACGACTTATTCTAGTTAGTTTGAAAACTCATTTGACAATACTCTGAAAGTGAGTACCCCGTTTGCTTATGACTGAGAGAGGGTCGTCGAATTGAGTGAGAACTCATGGCATGAACTTTACTAGAACCTTAGCATCAGTACCTTTCTCTTTATATAATAGTGCGCTTTCAAATGCATGGAACCTGTACTCCTCCAACTCTAGTATTTGGTACTTTCTTTCTAAAGTTGTAACACTAGCATCTATATTTAGTAGCTTCATCGCCCATAATGGTTTAGGCTCAAGGTTGACTGATAAATGATAAGACTTACCATTAAATAGTCGACAATGTGAAGTGCCGATCGCTACGAGTCTTGAAGGCAGTTGGAAAGGCCTAAAGAGACTCATCGAGCTTGATTGACCAATTCCTTAGAGATTGATCGATCCTCTTTCCAAGAATTAGCTCGAGCTCATGATTCGTCACTTCCTCGAGACTAATTGCATGTGGGTTGCAAGCGATGATCAATAAACTACTTATTCTAGTTAGTTTGAAAACTCATTTGACAATACTATGAAAGTGAGTACCTCGATTGCTTATGAATGAGCGACGGTCGTCGAATTGAGTGAGAACTCATGGCATGAACTTTACTAGAACCTTAGCATCAGTACCTTTCTCTTTATATAATAGTGCGCTTTCAAATGCATGGAACCTGTACTCCTCCAACTCTAGTATTTGGTACTTTCTTTCTAAAGCTGTAACACTAGCATCTATATATAGTAGCTTCATCGCCCATAATGGTTTATGCTCAAGGTTGAGTGATAAATGACAAGACTTACCATTAAATTGTCGACAATGTGAATTGCCGATCGCTAAGAGTCTTGAAGGCAGTTGGAAAGGCCCAAAGAGCCTCATCGAGCTTGATTGACCAATTCCTTAGAGATTGTTCGATCCTCTTTCCAAGTATTAGCTCGAGCTCATGATTCGTCACTTCCTCGAGACTAATTGCATGTGGGTTGCAAGCGATGATCAATAAACGACTTATTCTAGTTAGTTTGAAAAATCATTTGAGAATACTTTGAGTCTTGAAGGCAGTTGGAAAGGCCCAAAGAGCCTCATCGAACTTGATTAACCAATTCCTCAGAGATTGATCGATCGTCTTTCCAAGAATTAGCTCGAGCTCATGATTCGTCACTTCCTCCAGACTAATTGCATGTGGGTGGCAAGCGATGATCAATAAATGACTTATTCTAGTTAGTTTGATAACTCATTTGACAATACTCTGAAAGTGAGTACCCCGATTGCTTATGACCGAGAGAGGGTCATCGAATTGAGTGAGAACTGATGGCATGAAGTTTACCAGCACCTTCGCATCATTACCTTTCTGTTTATATAATAGTGCGCTTTCGAATGCATGGAACCTGTACTCCTCCAACGCTAGTATTTGGTACTTTCTTTCTACAGCTGTAACACTAGCATCTATATTTTGTAGCTTCATCGCCCATAATGGTTTATGCTCAAGGTTGACTGATAAATGACAAGACTTACCATTAAATAGTCGACAAGGGGAAGTGCCGATCGCTACGAGTCTTGAAGGAAGGTCGAAAGGCCCAAAGAGCCTCATCGAGCTTTATTGACCAATTCCTTAGAGATTGATCGATAGTCTTTCCAACAATTAGCTCAAGCTCATGATTCGTAACTTCCTCCAGACTAATTGCATGTGGGTGGCAAGCGATGATCAATAAATGACTTATTCTAGTTAGTTTGAAAACTCATTTGACAATACTCTGAAAGTGAGTACCCCGATTGCTTATGACCGAGAGAGGGTCATCGAATTGAGTGAGAACTCATGGCATGAACTTTACTAGCACCTTAGAATCATTACCTTTCTCTTTATATAATAGTGCGCTTTCGAATACATGGAACTTGTACTCCTCCAACTCTAGTATTTGGTACTTTCTTTCCAAAGCTGTAACACTAGCATCTATATTTAGTAGCTTCATCGCCCATAATGGTTTATGCTCAAGGTTGACTGATAAATGACAAGACATACCATTAAATAGTTCACAAGGTGAAGTGCGGATCGATACGAGTCTTGAAGGCAGTTGGAAAGGCCCAAAGAGCCTCATCGAACTTGATTAACCAATTCCTCAGAGATTGATCGATCGTCTTTCCAAGAATTAGCTCGAGCTCATGATTCGTCAGTTCCTCCAGACTAATTGCATGTGGGTGGCAAGCGATGATTAATAAATGACTTATAATAGTTAGTTTGAAAACTCATTTGACAATACTCTGAAAGTGAGTACCCCGATTGCTTATGACCGAGAGAGGGTCATCGAATTGAGTGAGAACTCATGGCATGAACTTTACCAGCACCTTCGCATCATTACCTTTCTGTTTATATAATATTATGCTTTCGAATGCATGGAACCTAGACTCCTCCAACTCTAGTAGTGTGTACTTTATTTCTAAAGATGTAAGACTAGCATCCATATTTAGTCGCTTCATCGCCTATAATGGTTTATACTCAAGGTTGACGTATAAATGACAAGACTTACCATTAAATAGTTCACAAGGTGAAGTGCCGATCGGTACGAGTGTTGAAGGAAGTTGGAAAGGCCCAAAGAGCCTCATCGAGCATGATTGACCAATTCCTCAGAGATTGATCGATCGTCTTTCCAAGAATTAGCCCGAGCTCAAGATTCGTCACTTTGTCCAGACTAATTGCATGTGGGTGGCAAGCGATGATCAATAAATGAGTTATTCTAGTTAGTGTGAAACCTCGTTTGAAAATACTCTGAATATGAGCACCCCGATTGATTATGACCGAGAGAGAGTCGTCTAATTGAGTGAGAACTCATGGCATGAACTTCACCAGCACCTTAGCATCATTGCCTTTCTCTTTATATAATATTATGCTTTCGAATGCATGGAACCTGTACTCCTCCAACGCTAGTATTTGGTACTTTCTTTCTACAGCTGTAACACTAGCATCTATATTTTGTAGCTTCATCGCCCATAATGGTTTATGCTCAAGGTTGACTGATAAATGACAAGACTTACCATTAAATAGTCGACAAGGGGAAGTGCCGATCGCTACGAGTCTTGAAAGAAGGTCGAAAGGCCCAAAGAGCCTCATCGAGCTTTATTGACCAATTCCTCAGAGATTGATCGATAGTCTTTCCAACAATTAGCTCAAGCTCATGATTCGTAACTTCCTCCAGACTAATTGCATGTGGGTGGCAAGCGATGATCAATAAATGACTTATTCCAGTTAGTTTGAAAACTCATTTGACAATACTCTGAAAGTGAGTACCCCGATTGCTTATGACCGAGAGAGGGTCATCGAATTGAGTGAGAACTCATGGCATGGACTTCACCAGCACCTTAGCATCATTGCCTTTCTCTTTATATAATATTATGCTTTCGAATGCATGGAACCTGTACTCCTCCAACGCTAGTATTTGGTACTTTCTTTCTAAAGATGTAAGACTAGCATCCATATTTAGTCGCTTCATCGCCCATAATGGTTTATGCTCAAGGTTGACTGATAAATGACAAGACTTACCATTAAATAGTCGACAAGGTGAAGTGCCGATCGCTACAAGTCTTGAAGGCAGGTCGAAAGGCCCAAAGAGCCTCATCGAGCTTTATTGACCAATTCCTCAGAGATTGATCGATCGTCTTTCCAACAATTAGTTCGAGCTCATGATTCGTCACTTCCTCCAGACTAATTGCATGTGGGTGGCAAGCGATTATCAATAAATGATTTATTCTAGTTAGTTTGAAAACTCATTTGACAATACTCTGAAAGTGAGTACCCCGATTGCTTATGACCGAGAGAGGGTCATCGAATTGAGTGAGAACTCATAGCATGAACTTTACTAGCACCTTAGAATCGTTACCTTTCTCTTTATATAATAGTGCGCTTTCGATTGCATGGAACTTGTACTCCTCCAACTCTAGTATTTGGTACTTTCTTTCCAAAGCTGTAACACTAGCATCTATATTTAGTAGCTTCATCGCCCATAATGGTTTATGCTCAAGGTTGACTGATAAATGACAAGACATACCATTAAATAGTTCACAAGGTGAAGTGCGGATCGATACGAGTCTTGAAGGCAGTTGGAAAGGCCCAAAGAGCCTCATCGAACTTGATTAACCAATTCCTCAGAGATTGATCGATCGTCTTTCAAAGAATTAGCTCGAGCTCATGATTCGTCACTTCCTCCAGACTAATTGCATGTGGGTGGCAAGCGATGATCAATAAATGACTTATAATAGTTAGTTTGAAAACTCATTTGACAATACTCTGAAAGTGAGTACCCCGATTGCTTATGACCGAGAGAGGGTCATCGAATTGAGTGAGAACTCATGGCATGAACTTTACCAGCACCTTCGCATCATTACCTTTCTGTTTATATAATATTATGCTTTCGAATGCATGGAACCTAGACTCCTCCAACTCTAGTAGTGTGTACTTTATTTCTAAAGATTTAAGACTAACATCCATATTTAGTCGCTTCATCGTCTATAATGGTTTATACTCAAGGTTGACGTATAAATGACAAGACTTACCATTAAATAGTTCACAAGGTGAAGTGCCGATCGGTACGAGTGTTGAAGGAAGTTGGAAAGGCCCAAAGAGCCTCATCGAGCATGATTGACCAATTCCTCAGAGATTGATCGATCGTCTTTCCAAGAATTAGCCCGAGCTCAAGATTCGTCACTTTGTCCAGACTAATTGCATGTGGGTGGCAAGCGATGATCAATAAATGAGTTATTCTAGTTAGTGTGAAACCTCGTTTGAAAATACTCTGAATATGAGTACCCCGATTGATTATGACCGAGAGAGAGTCGTCTAATTGAGTGAGAACTCATGGCATGAACTTCACTAGCACCTTAGCATCATTGCCTTTCTCTTTATATAATATTATGCTTTCGAATGCATGGAACCTGTACTCCTCCAACGCTAGTATTTGGTACTTTCTTTCTAAAGATGTAAGACTAGCATCCATATTTAGTCGCTTCATCGCCCATAATGGTTTATGCTCAAGGTTGACTGATAAATGACAAGACTTACCATTAAATAGTCGACAAGGTGAAGTGCCGATCGCTACGAGTCTTGAAGGCAGGTCGAAAGGCCCAAAGAGCCTCATCGAGCTTTATTAACCAATTCCTTAGAGATTGATCGATCGTCTTTCCAACAATTAGCTCGAGCTCATGATTCGTCACTTCCTCCAGACTAATTGCATGTGGGTGGCAAGCGATTATCAATAAATGACTTATTCTAGTTAGTTTGAAAACTCATTTGACAATACTCTGAAAGTGAGTACCCCGATTGCTTATGACCGAGAGAGGGTCATCGAATTGAGTGAGAACTCATAGCATGAACTTTACTAGCACCTTTGAAGCGTTACCTTTCTCTTTATATAATAGTGCGCTTTCGATTGCATGGAACTTGTACTCCTCCAACTCTAGTATTTGGTACTTTCTTTCCAAAGCTGTAACACTAGCATCTATATTTAGTAGCTTCATCGCCCATAATGGTTTATGCTCAAGGTTGACTGATAAATGACAAGACATACCATTAAATAGTTCACAAGGTGAAGTGCGGATCGATACGAGTCTTGAAGGCGAGTTGGAAAGGCCCAAAGAGCCTCATCGAACTTGATTAACCAATTCCTCAGAGATTGATCGATCGTCTTTCAAAGAATTAGCTCGAGCTCATGATTCGTCACTTCCTCCAGACTAATTGCATGTGGGTGGCAAGCGATGATCAATAAATGACTTATAATAGTTACTTTGAAAACTCATTTGACAATACTCTGAAAGTGAGTACCCCGATTGCTTATGACCGAGAGAGGGTCATCGAATTGAGTGAGAACTCATGGCATGAACTTTACCAGCACCTTCGCATCATTACCTTTCTGTTTATATAATATTATGCTTTCGAGTGCATGGAACCTAGACTCCTCCAACTCTAGTAGTGTGTACTTTATTTCTAAAGATGTAAGACTAGCATCCATATTTAGTCGCTTCATCGCCTATAATGGTTTATACTCAAGGTTGACGTATAAATGACAAGACTTACCATTAAATAGTTCACAAGGTGAAGTGCCGATCGGTACGAGTGTTGAAGGAAGTTGGAAAGGCCCAAAGAGCCTCATCGAGCATGATTGACCAATTCCTCAGAGATTGATCGATCGTCTTTCCAAGAATTAGCCCGAGCTCAAGATTCGTCACTTTGTCCAGACTAATTGCATGTGGGTGGCAAGCGATGATCAATAAATGAGTTATTCTAGTTAGTGTGAAACCTCGTTTGAAAATACTGCGAATATGAGTACCCCGATTGATTATGACCGAGAGAGAGTCGTCTAATTGAGTGAGAACTCATGGCATGAACTTCACCAAGCACCTTAGCATCATTGCCTTTCTCTTTATATAATATTATGCTTTCGAATGCATGGACCCTGTACTCCTCCAACGCTAGTATTTGGTACTTTCTTTCTAAAGATGTAAGACTAGCATCCATATTTAGTCGCTTCATCTCCCATAATGGTTTATGCTCAAGGTTGACTGATAAATGACAAGACTTACCATTAAATAGTCGACAAGGTGAAGTGCCGATCGCTACGAGTCTTGAAGGCAGGTCGAAAGGCCCAAAGAGCCTCATCGAGGTTTATTCACCAATTCCTTAGAGATTGATCGATCGTCTTTCCAACAATTAGCTCGAGCTCATGATTCGTCACTTCCTCCAGACTAATTGCATGTGGGTGGCAAGCGATTATCAATAAATGACTTATTCTAGTTAGTTTGAAAACTCATTTGACAATACTCTGAAAGTGAGTACCCCGATTGCTTATGACCGAGAGAGGGTCATCGAATTGAGTGAGAACTCATAGCATGAACTTTACTAGCACCTTAGAATCGTTACCTTTCTCTTTATATAATAGTGCGCTTTCGATTGCATGGAACTTGTACTCCTCCAACTCTAGTATTTGGTACTTTCTTTCCAAAGCTATAACACTAGCATCTATATTTAGTAGCTTCATCGCCCATAATGGTTTATGCTCAAGGTTGACTGATAAATGACAAGACATACCATTAAATAGTCGACAAGGTGAAGTGTCGATCGATACGAGTCTTGAAGGCAGTTGGAAAGGCCCAAAGAGCCTTATCGAGCTTGATTGACTAATTCCTCAGAGATTGATCGATCGTCTTTCCAAGAATTAGCCTGAGCTCAAGATTCGTCACTTTGTCCAGACTAATTGCATGTGGGTGGCAAGCGATGATCAATAAATGAGTTATTCTAGTTAGTTTGAAACCTCGTTTGAAAATACTCTGAATGTGAGTACCCCGATTATTTATGACCGAGAGAGAGTCGTCGAATTGAGTGAGAACTCATGGCGTGAACTTCACCAGCACCTTAGCATCATTGCCTTTCTCTTTATATAATATTATGCTTTCGAATGCATGGAACCTATACTCCTCCAACTCTTGTAGTTGGTACTTTATTTCTAAAGATGTAAGACTAGCATCCATATTTAGTCGCTTCATCGCCTATAATGGTTTATACTCAAGGTTGACGTATAAATGACAAGACTTACCATTAAATAGTTCACAAGGTGAAGTGCCGATCGATACGAGTCTTGAAGGAAGTTGGAATGGCCCAAAGAGCCTCATCGAGCATGATTGACCAATTCCTCAGAGATTGATCGATCGTCTTTCCAAGAATTACCCCGAGCTCAAGATTCGTCACTTTGTCCAGACTAATTGCATGTGGGTGGCAAGCGATGATCAATAAATGAGTTATTCTAGTTAGTTTGAAACCTCGTTTGAAAATACTCTGAATGTGAGTACCCCGATTGCTTATGACCGAGAGAGAGTCGTCTAATTGAGTGAGAACTCATGGCATGAACTTCACCAACACCTTCGCATCATTACCTTTCTGTTTATATAATAATGTGCTTTCGAATGCATGGAACCTGTACTCCTCCAACGCTAGTATTTGGTACATTCTTTCTAATGCTGTAACACTAGCATCTATATTTAGTAGCTTCATCGCCCATAATGGTTTATGCTCAAGGTTGACTGATAAATGACAAGACTTACCATTAAATAGTCTACAAGATGAAGTGCCGAGCGTTACGAGTCTTGAAGGCAGGTCGAAAGGCCCAAAGAGCCTCATCGAGCTTTATTGACCAATTCCTTAGAGATTGATCGATTTTCTTTCCAACAATTAGCTCGAGCTCATGATTCGTCACTTCCTCCAGACTAATTGCATGTGGGTGGCAAGCGATTATCAATAAATGACTTATTCTAGTTAGTTTGAAAACTCATTTGACAATACTCTGAAAGTGAGTACCCCGATTGCTTATGACCGAGAGAGGGTCATCGAATTGAGTGAGAACTCATGGCATGAACTTTACTAGCACCTTAGAATCATTACCTTTCTCTTTATATAATAGTGCGCTTTCGAATGCATGGAACTTGTAATCCTCCAACTCTAGTATTTGGTACTTTCTTTCCAAAGCTGTAACACTAGCATCTATATTTAGTAGCTTCATCGCCCATAATGGTTTATGCTCAAGGTTGACTGATAAATGACAAGACATACAATTAAATAGTCGACAAGGTGAAGTGTCGATCGATACGAGTCTTGAAGGCAGTTGGAAAGGCCCAAAGAGCCTTATCGAGCTTGGTTGACCAATTCCTCAGAGATTGATCGATCGTCTTTCCAAGAATTAGCCCGAGCTCAAGATTCGTCACTTTGTCCAGACTAATTGCATGTGGGTGGCAACGATGATCAATAAATGAGTTATTCTAGTTAGTTTGAAACCTCGTTTGAAAATACTCTGAATGTGAGTACCCCGAATACTTATGACCGAGAGAGAGTCGTCGAATTGAGTGAGAACTCATGGCGTGAACTTCACCAGCACCTTAGCATCATTGCCTTTCTCTTTATATAATATTATGCTTTCGAATACATGGTACTCCTCCAATTCTAGTAGTTGGTACTTTATTTCTAAAGATGTAAGACTAGCATCCATATTTAGTCGCTTCATCGCCTATAATGGTTTATACTCAAGGTTGACGTATAAATGAAAAGACTTACCATTAAATAGTTCACAAGGTGAAGTGCCGATCGATACGAGTCTTGAAGGAAGTTGGAATGGCCCAAAGAGCCTCATCGAGCATGATTGACCGATTCCTCAGAGATTGATCGATCGTCTTTCCAAGAATTAGCCCAAGCTCAAGATTCGTCACTTTGTCCAGACTAATTGCATGTGGGTGGCAAGCGATGATCAATAAATGAGTTATTCTAGTTAGTTTGAAACCTCGTTTGAAAATACTCTGAATGTGAGTACCCCGATTGCTTATGACCGAGAGAGAGTCGTCTAAATTAGTGAGAACTCATGGCATGAACTTTACTAGCACCGTCGCATCATTACCTTTCTGTTTATATAATAGTGCGCTTTCGAATCCATGGAACCTGTACTCCTCCAATGCTAGTATTTGGTACTTTCTTTCTAAAGCTGTAACACTAGCATCTATATTTAGTAGCTTCATCGCCCATAATGGTTTATGCTCAAGGTTGACTGATAAATGACAAGACTTACCATTAAATAGTCGACAAGGTGAAGTGTCGATCGATACGAGTCTTGAAGGCAGTTGGAAAGGCCCAAAGAGCCTTATCGAGCTTGATTGACCAATTCCTCAGAGATTGATCGATCGTCTTTCCAAGAATTACCCCGAGCTCAAGATTCGTCACTTTGTCCAGACTAATTGCATGTGGGTGGCAAGCGATGATCAATAAATGAGTTATTCTAGTTAGTTTGAAACCTCGTTTGAAAATACTCTGAATGTGAGTACCCCGATTGCTTATGACCGAGAGAGAGTCGTCTAATTGAGTGAGAACTCATGGCATGAACTTTACCAGCACCTTCGCATCATTACCTTTCTGTTTATATAATAATATGCTTTCGAATGCATGGAACCTGTACTCCTCCAACGCTAGTATTTGGTACATTCTTTCTAATGCTGTAACACTAGCATCTATATTTAGTAGCTTCATCGCCCATAATGGTTTATGCTCAAGGTTGATGATAAATGACAAGACTTACCATTAAATAGTCTACAAGATGAAGTGCCGAGCGCTACGAGTCTTGAAGGCAGGTCGAAAGGCCCAAAGAGCCTCATCGAGCTTTATTGACCAATTCCTTAGAGATTGATCGATTTTCTTTCCAACAATTAGCTCGAGCTCATGATTCGTCACTTCCTCCAGACTAATTGCATGTGGGTGGCAAGCGATTATCAATAAATGACTTATTCTAGTTAGTTTGAAAACTCATTTGACAATACTCTGAAAGTGAGTACCCCGATTGCTTATGACCGAGAGAGGGTCATCGAATTGAGTGAGAACTCATGGCATGAACTTTACTAGCACCTTAGAATCATTACCTTTCTCTTTATATAATTGTGCGCTTTCGAATGCATGGAACTTGTAATCCTCCAACTCTAGTATTTGGTACTTTCTTTCCAAAGCTGTAACACTAGCATCTATATTTAGTAGCTTCATCGCCCATAATGGTTTATGCTCAAGGTTGACTGATAAATGACAAGACATACCATTAAATAGTCGACAAGGTGAAGTGTCGATCGATACGAGTCTTGAAGGCAGTTGGAAAGGCCCAAAGAGCCTTATCGAGCTTGGTTGACCAATTCCTCAGAGATTGATCGATCGCCTTTCCAAGAATTAGCCCGAGCTCAAGATTCGTCACTTTGTCCAGACTAATTGCATGTGGGTGGCAACGATGATCAATAAATGAGTTATTCTAGTTAGTTTGAAACCTCGTTTGAAAATACTCTGAATGTGAGTACCCCGAATACTTATGACCGAGAGAGAGTCGTCGAATTGAGTGAGAACTCATGGCGTGAACTTCACCAGCACCTTAGCATCATTGCCTTTCTCTTTATATAATATTATGCTTTCGAATACATGGAACCTATACTCCTCCAATTCTAGTAGTTGGTACTTTATTTCTAAAGATGTAAGACTAGCATCCATATTTAGTCGCTTCATCGCCTATAATGGTTTATACTCAAGGTTGACGTATAAATGAAAAGACTTACCATTAAATAGTTCACAAGGTGAAGTGCCGATCGATACGAGTCTTGAAGGAAGTTGGAATGGCCCAAAGAGCCTCATCGAGCATGATTGACCAATTCCTCAGAGATTGATCGATCGTCTTTCCAAGAATTAGCCCAAGCTCAAGATTCGTCACTTTGTCCAGACTAATTGCATGTGGGTGGCAAGCGATGATCAATAAATGAGTTATTCTAGTTAGTTTGAAACCTCGTTTGAAAATACTCTGAATGTGAGTACCCCGAATACTTATGACCGAGAGAGAGTCGTCGAATTGAGTGAGAACTCATGGCGTGAACTTCACCAGCACGTTAGCATCATTGCCTTTCTCTTTATATAATATTATGCTTTCGAATGCATGGAACCTATACTCCTCCAACTCTAGTAGTTGGTACTTTCTTTCCAAAGCTGTAACACTAGCATCTATATTTAGTAGCTTCATCGCCCATAATGGTTTATACTCAAGGTTGACGTATAAATGACAAGACTTACTATTAAATAGTTCACAAGGTGAAGTGCCGATCGATATGAGTCTTGAAGGCAGTTGGAAAGGCACAAAGGGCCTCATCGAGCTTAATTAACCAATTCCTCGGAGATTGATCGATCGTATTTCCAAGAATTAGCTCGAGCTCATGATTCGTCAGTTCCTCCAGACTAATTGCATGTGGGTGGCAAATGATGATCAATAAATGAGTTATTCTAGTTAGTTTGAAACATCGTTTGATTATACTTTGATTGCGAGTACCCCTATTACTTATGGCCGAGAGAGAGTCGTCGAATTGAGTGAGAACTCATGGCATGAACTTCACCATCATCTTAGCATCATTGCCTTTCTCTTTATATAATATTATGCTTTCGAATGCATGGAACCTAGACTCCTCCAACTCTAGTAGTTGGTACTTTATTTCTAAAGATGTAAGACTAGCATCCATATTTAGTCGCTTCATCGCCTATAATGGTTTATACTCAAGGTTGACGTATAAATGACAAGACTTACCATTAAATAGTTCACAAGGTGAAGTACCGATCAATACGAGTCTTGAAGGAAGTTGGAAAGGCCCAACGAGCCTCATCGAGCATGATTGACCAATTCCTCAGAGATTGATTGATCGTCTTTCCAAGAATTAGCCCGAGCTCAAGATTCGTCACTTTGTCCAGACTAATTGCATGTGGGTGGCAAGCGATGATCAATAAATGAGTTATTCTAGTTAGTGTGAAACCTCGTTTGAAAATACTCTGAATATGAGTACCCCGATTGATTATGACCGAGAGAGAGTCGTCTAATTGAGTGAGAACTCATGGTATGAACTTCACTAGCACCTTAGCATCATTGCCTTTCTCTTTATATAATATTATGCTTTCGAATGCATGGAACCTATACTCCTCCAACTCTAGTAGTTGGTACTTTCTTTCTAAAGATGTAAGACTAGCATCCATATTTAGTCGCTTCATCGCCCATAATGGTTTATACTCAAGGTTGACGTATAAATGACAATACTTACCATTAAATAGTTCACAAGGTGAAGTGCGGATCGATACGAGTCTTGAAGGCAGTTGGAAAGGCCCAATGAACCTCATCGAACTTGATTAACCAATTCCTCAGAGATTGATCGATCGTCTTTCCAAGAATTAGCTCGAGCTCATGATTCGTCACTTCCTCCAGACTAATTGCATGTGGGTGGCAAGCGATGATCAATAAATGACTTATTCTAGTTAGTTTGAAAACTCATTTGACAATACTCTAAAAGTGAGTACCCCGATTGCTTATGACCGAGAGAGGGTCATCGAATTTAGTCAGAACTCATGGCATGAACTTTACTAGCACCTTAGAATCATTACCTTTCTCTTTATATAATAGTGCGCTTTCGGATGCATGGAACTTGTACTCCTCCAACTCTAGTATTTGGTACTTTCTTTCCAAAGCTGTAACACTAGCATCTATATTTAGTAGCTTCATCGCCCATAATGGTTTATGCTCAAGGTTGACTTATAAATGGCAATACTTACCATTAAATAGTTCATAAGGTGAAGTGCGGATCGATACGAGTCTTGAAGGAAGTTGGAAAGGCCCAAAGAGCCTCATCGAGCATGATTGACCAATTCCTCAGAGATTGATCGATCGTCTTTCCAAGAATTAGCCCGAGCTCAAGATTTGTCTTTGCATGTGGGTGGCAAGCGATAATTAATAAATGAGTTATTCTAGTTCGTTTGAAACCTCGTTTGAAAATACTCTGAATGTGAGTACCCCGAATACTTATGACCGAGAGAGAGTCGTCGAATTGAGTGAGAACTCATGGCGTGAACTTCACCAGCACCTTAGCATCATTGCCTTTCTCTTTATATAATATTATGCTTTCGAATGCATGGAACCTATACTCCTCCAACTATAGTAGTTGGTACTTTCTTTCCAAAGCTGTAACACTAGCATCTATATTTAGTAGCTTCATCGCCCATAATGGTTTATACTCAAGGTTGACGTATAAATGACAAGACTTACTATTAAATAGTTCACAAGGTGAAGTGCCGATCGATATGAGTCTTGAAGGCAGTTGGAAAGGCACAAAGGGCCTCATCGAGCTTGATTAACCAATTCCTCGGAGATTGATCGATCGTATTTCCAAGAATTAGCCCGAGCTCAATATTCGTCACTTTGTCCAGACTAATTGCATGTGGGTGGCAAACGATGATCAATAAATGAGTTATTCTAGTTAGTTTGAAACCTCGTTTGAAAATACTCTGAATGTGAGTACCCCGATTACTTATGACCGAGAGAGAGTCGTCGAATTGAGAGAGAACTCATGGCATGAACTTCACCATCACCTTAGCATCATTGCCTTTCTCTTTATATAATATTATGCTTTCGAATACATGGAACCTATACTCCTCCAACTCTAGTAGTTGGTACTTTATTTCTAAAGATGTAAGACTAGCATCCATATTTAGTCGCTTCATCGCCTATAATGGTTTATACTCAAGGTTGACGTATAAATGACAAGACTTACCATTAAATAGTTCACAAGGTGAAGTACCGATCAATACGAGTCTTGAAGGAAGTTGGAAAGGCCCAAAGAGCCTCATCGAGCATGATTGACCAATTCCTCAGAGATTGATTGATCGTCTTTCCAAGAATTAGCCCGAGCTCAAGATTCGTCACTTTGTCCAGACTAATTGCATGTGGGTGGCAAGCGATGATCAATAAATGAGTTATTCTAGTTAGTGTGAAACCTCGTTTGAAAATACTCGAATATGAGTACCCCGATTGATTATGACCGAGAGAGAGTCGTCTAATTGAGTGAGAACTCATGGTATGAACTTCACCAGCACCTTAGCATCATTGCCTTTCTCTTTATATAATATTATGCTTTCGAATGCATGGAACCTATACTCCTCCAACTCTAGTAGTTGGTACTTTCTTTCTAAAGATGTAAGACTAGCATCCATATTTAGTCGCTTCATCTCCCATAATGGTTTATACTCAAGGTTGACGTATAAATGACAATACTTACCATTAAATAGTTCACAAGGTGAAGTGCGGATCGATACGAGTCTTGAAGGCAGTTGGAAAGGCCCAATGAACCTCATCGAACTTGATTAACCAATTCCTCAGAGATTGATCGATCGTCTTTCCAAGAATTAGCTCGAGCTCATGATTCGTCACTTCCTCCAGACTAATTGCATGTGGGTGGCAAGCGATGATCAATAAATGACTTATTCTAGTTAGTTTGAAAACTCATTTGACAATACTCTGAAAGTGAGTACCCCGATTGCTTATGACCGAGAGAGGGTCATCGAATTGAGTCAGAACTCATGGCTTGAACTTTACTAGCACCTTAGAATCATTACCTTTCTCTTTATATAATAGTGCGCTTTCGGATGCATGGAACTTGTACTCCTCCACCTCTAGTATTTGGTACTTTCTTTCCAAAGCTGTAACACTAGCATCTATATTTAGTAGCTTCATCGCCCATAATGGTTTATGCTCAAGGTTGACTGATAAATGAGAAGACTTACCATTAAATAGTTCATAAGGTGAAGTGCGGATCGATACGAGTCTTGAAGGAAGTTGGAAAGGCCCAAAGAGCGTTATCGAGCATGATTGACCAATTCCTCAGAGATTGATCGATCGTCTTTCCAAGAATTAGCCCGAGCTCAATATTCGTCACTTTGTCCAGACTAATTGCATGTGGGTGGCAAGCGATGATCAATAAATGAGTTATTCTAGTTAGTTTGAAACCTCGTTTGAAAATACTCTGAATGTGAGTACCCCGATTACTTATGACCGAGAGAGAGTCGTCGAATTGAGTGAGAACTCATGGCATGAACTTCACCATCACCTTAGCATCATTGCCTTTCTCTTTATATAATATTATGCTTTCGAATACATGGAACCTATACTCCTCCAACTCTAGTATTTGGTACTTTCTTTCCAAAGCTGTAACACTAGCATCTATATTTAGTAGCTTCATCGCCCATAATGGTTGATGCTCAAGGTTGACTGATAAATGAGAAGACTTACCATTAAATAGTTCACAAGGTGAAGTGCCGATCGATACGAGTCTTGAAGGAAGTTGGAAAGGCCCAAAGAGCCTCATCGAGCATGATTGACCAATTCCTCAGAGATTGATCGATCGTCTTTCCAAGAATTAGCCCGAGCTCAAGATTCGTCACTTTGTCCAGACTAATTGCATGTGGGTGGCAAGCGATGATCAATAAATGAATTATTCTAGTTAGTGTGAAACCTCGTTTGAAAATACTCTGAATATGAGTACCCCGATTGATTATGACCGAGAGAGAGTCGTCTAATTGAGTGAGAACTCATGGCATGAACTTCACCATCACCTTAGCATCATTGCCTTTCTCTTTATATAATATTATGCTTTCGAATGCATGGAACCTATACTCCTCCAACTCTAGTAGTTGGTACTTTATTTCTAAAGATGTAAGACTAGCATCCATATTTAGTCGCTTCATCGCCTATAATGGTTTATACTCAAGGTTGACGTATAAATGACAAGACTTACCATTAAATAGTTCACAAGGTGAAGTGCCGATCGATACGAGTCTTGAAGGAAGTTGGAAAGGCCCAAAGAGCCTCATCGAGCATGATTAACCAATTCCTCAGAGATTGATCGATCGTCTTTCCAAGAATTAGACCGAGCTCAAGATTCGTCACTTTGTCCAGACTAATTGCATGTGGGTGGGAAGCGATGATCAATAAATGAGTTATTCTAGTTAGTTTGAAACCTCGTTTGAAAATACTCTGAATGTGAGTACCCCGATTGATTATGACCGAGAGAGAGTCGTCGAATTGAGTGAGAACTCATGGCATGAACTTCACCAGCACCTTAGCATCATTGCCTTTCTCTTTATATAGTATTATGCTTTCGAATGCATGGAACCTATACTCCTCCAACTCTAGTAGTTGGTACTTTCTTTCTAAAGATGTAAGACTAGCATCCATATTTAGTCGCTTCATCGCCCATAATGGTTTATGCTCAAGGTTGACGATAAATGAAAAGACTTACCATTAAATAGTCGACAAGGTGAAGTGCCGATCGCTACGAGTCTTGAAGGCAGGTCGAAAGGCCCAAAGAGCCTCATCGAACTTTATTGACAAATTCCTTAGAGATTGATCGATCGTCTTTCCAACAATTAGCTCGAGCTCATGATTCGTCACTTCCTCCAGACTATTTGCATGTGGGTGGCAAGCGATGATCAATAAATGACTTATTCTAGTTAGTTTGAAAACTCATTTGACAATACTCTGAAAGTGAGTACCCCGATTGCTTATGACCGAGAGAGGGTCATCGAATTGAGTCAGAACTCATGGCATGAACTTTACTAGCACCTTAGAATCATTACCTTTCTCTTTATATAATAGTGCGCTTTCGGATGCATGGAACTTGTACTCCTCCAACTCTAGTATTTGGTACTTTCTTTCCAAAGCTGTAACACTAGCATCTATATTTAGTAGCTTCATCGCCCATAATGGTTTATGCTCAAGGTTGACTGATAAATGAGAAGACTTACCATTAAATAGTCGACAAGGTGGAGTGTCGATCGATACGAGTCTTGAAGGCAGTTGGAAAGGCCCAAAGAGCCTTATCGAGCTTGATTGACCAATTCCTCAGAGATTGATCGATCGTCTTTCCAAGAATTAGCCCGAGCTCAAGATTCGTCACTTTGTCCAGACTAATTACATGTGGGTGGCAAGCGATGATCAATAAATGAGTTATTCTAGTTAGTTTGAAACCTCGTTTGAAAATACTCTGAATGTGAGTACCCCGATTACTTATGACCGAGAGAGATTCGTCGAATTGAGTGAGAACTCATTGCATGAACTTCACCATCACCTTAGCATCATTGCCTTTCTCTTTATATAATATTATGCTTTCGAATACATGGAACCTATACTCCTCCAACTCTAGTAGTTGGTACTTTATTTCTAAAGATGTAAGACTAGCATCCATATTTAGTCGCTTCATCGCCTATAATGGTTTATACTCAAGGTTGACGTATAAATGACAAGACTTACCATTAAATAGTTCACAAGGTGAAGTGCCGATCGATACGAGTCTTGAAGGAAGTTGGAAAGGCCCAAAGAGCCTCATCGAGCATGATTGACCAATTCCTCAGAGATTGATCGATCGTCTTTCCAAGAATTAGACCGAGCTCAAGATTCGTCACTTTGTCCAGACTAATTGCATGTGGGTGGGAAGCGATGATCAATAAATGAGTTATTCTAGTTAGTTTGAAACCTCGTTTGAAAATACTCTGAATGTGAGTACCCCGATTGATTATGACCGAGAGAGAGTCGTCGAATTGAGTGAGAACTCATGGCATGAACTTCACCAGCACCTTAGCATCATTGCCTTTCTCTTTATATAATATTATGCTTTCGAATGCATGGAACCTGTACTCCTCCAACTCTAGTAGTTGGTACTTTCTTTCTAAAGATGTAAGACTAGCATCCATATTTAGTCGCTTCATCGCCCATAATGGTTTATGCTCAAGGTTGACTGATAAATGAAAAGACTTACCATTAAATAGTCGACAAGGTGAAGTGTCGATCGCTACGAGTCTTGAAGGCAGGTCGAAAGGCCCAAAGAGCCTCATCGAACTTTATTGACAAATTCCTTAGAGATTGATCGATCGTCTTTCCAACAATTAGCTCGAGCTCATGATTCGTCACTTCCTCCAGACTATTTGCATGTGGGTGGCAAGCGATGATCAATAAATGACTTATTCTAGTTAGTTTGAAAACTCATTTGACAATACTGCGAAAGTGAGTACCCCGATTGCTTATGACCGAGAGAGGGTCATCGAATTGAGTCAGAACTCATGGCATGAACTTTACTAGCACCTTAGAATCATTACCTTTCTCTTTATATAATAGTGCGCTTTCGGATGCATGGAACTTGTACTCCTCCAACTCTAGTATTTGGTACTTTCTTTCCAAAGCTGTAACACTAGCATCTATATTTAGTAGCTTCATCGCCCATAATGGTTTATGCTCAAGGTTGACTGATAAATGAGAAGACTTACCATTAAATAGTCGACAAGGTGAAGTGTCGATCGATACGAGTCTTGAAGGCAGATGGAAAGGCCCAAAGAGCCTTATCGAGCTTGATTGACCAATTCCTCAGAGATTGATCGATCGTCTTTCCAAGAATTAGCCCGAGCTCAAGATTCGTCACTTTGTCCAGACTAATTGCATGTGGGTGGCAAGCGATGATCAATAAATGAGTTATTCTAGTTAGTTTGAAACCTCGTTTGAAAATACTCTGAATGTGAGTACCCCGATTACTTATGACCGAGAGAGAGTCGTCGAATTGAGTGAGAACTCATGGCATGAACTTCACCATCACCTTAGCATCATTGCCTTTCTCTTTATATAATATTATGCTTTCGAATACATGGAACCTATACTCCTCCAACTCTAGTAGTTGGTACTTTATTTCTAAAAGATGTAAGACTAGCATCCATATTTAGTCGCTTCATCGCCTATAATGGTTTATACTCAAGGTTGACGTATAAATGACAAGACTTACCATTAAATAGTTCACAAGGTGAAGTGCCGATCGATACGAGTCTTGAAGGAAGTTGGAATGGCCCAAAGAGCCTCATCGAGCATGATTGACGAATTCCTCAGAGATTGATCGATCGTCTTTCCAAGAATTAGACCGAGCTCAAGATTCGTCACTTTGTCCAGACTAATTGCATGTGGGTGGGAAGCGATGATCAATAAATGAGTTATTCTAGTTAGTTTGAAACCTCGTTTGAAAATACTCGAATGTGAGTACCCCGATTGATTATGACCGAGAGAGAGTCGTCGAATTGAGTGAGAACTCATGGCATGAACTTCACCAGCACCTTAGCATCATTGCCTTTCTCTTTATATAATATTATGCTTTCGAATGCATGGAACCTATACTCCTCCAACTCTAGTAGTTGGTACTTTCTTTCTAAAGATGTAAGACTAGCATCCATATTTAGTCGCTTCATCGCCCATAATGGTTTATGCTCAAGGTTGACGTATAAATGACAAGACTTACCATTAAATAGTTCACAAGGTGAAGTGCCGATCGATACGAGTCTTGAAGGAAGTTGGAAAGGCCCAAAGAGCCTCATCGAGCATGATTGACCAATTCCTCGAGATTGATCGATCGTCTTTCCAAGAATTAGACCGAGCTCAAGATTCGTCACTTTGTCCAGACTAATTGCATGTGGGTGGGAAGCAATGATCAATAAATGAGTTATTCTAGTTAGTTTGAAACCTCGTTTGAAAATACTCTGAATGTGAGTACCCCGATTGATTATGACCGAGAGAGAGTCGTCGAATTGAGTGAGAACTCATGGCATGAACTTCACCAGCACCTTAGCATCATTGCCTTTCTCTTTATATAATATTATGCTTTCGAATGCATGGAACCTATACTCCTCCAACTCTAGTAGTTGGTACTTTCTTTCTAAAGATGTAAGACTAGCATCCATATTTAGTCGCTTCATCGCCCATAATGGTTTATGCTCAAGGTTGACTGATAAATGAAAAGACTTACCATTAAATAGTCGACAAGGTGAAGTGCCGATCGCTACGAGTCTTGAAGGCAGGTCGAAAGGCCCAAAGAGCCTCATCGAACTTTATTGACAAATTCCTTAGAGATTGATCGATCGTCTTTCCAACAATTAGCTCGAGCTCATGATTCGTCACTTCCTCCAGACTATTTGCATGTGGGTGGCAAGCGATGATCAATAAATGACTTATTCTAGTTAGTTTGAAAACTCATTTGACAATACTCTGAAAGTGAGTACCCCGATTGCTTATGACCGAGAGAGGCGAATTGAGTGAGAACTCATGGCATGAACTTTACTAGCACCTTAGAATCATTACCTTTCTCTTTATATAATAGTGCGCTTTCGGATGCATGGAACTTGTACTCCTCCAACTCTAGTATTTGGTACTTTCTTTCCAAAGCTGTAACACTAGCATCTATATTTAGTAGCTTCATCGCCCATAATGGTTTATGCTCAAGGTTGACTGATAAATGAGAAGACTTACCATTAAATAGTCGACAAGGTGAAGTGTCGATCGATACGAGTCTTGAAGGCAGTTGGAAAGGCCCAAAGAGCCTTATCGAGCTTGATTGACCAATTCCTCAGAGATTGATCGATCGTCTTTCCAAGAATTAGCCCGAGCTCAAGATTCGTCACTTTGTCCAGACTAATTGCATGTGGGTGGCAAGCGATGATCAATAAATGAGTTATTCTAGTTAGTTTGAAACCTCGTTTGAAAATACTCTGAATGTGAGTACCCCGATTACTTATGACCGAGAGAGAGTCGTCGAATTGAGTGAGAACTCATGGCATGAACTTCACCATCACCTTAGCATCATTGCCTTTTTCTTTATATAATATTATGCTTTCGAATACATGGAACCTATACTCCTCCAACTCTAGTAGTTGGTACTTTATTTCTAAAGATGTAAGACTAGCATCCATATTTAGTCGCTTCATCGCCTATAATGGTTTATACTCAAGGTTGACGTATAAATGACAAGACTTACCATTAAATAGTTCACAAGGTGAAGTGCCGATCGATACGAGTCTTGAAGGAAGTTGGAAAGGCCCAAAGAGCCTCATCGAGCATGATTGACCAATTCCTCAGAGATTGATCGATCGTCTTTCCAAGAATTAGACCGAGCTCAAGATTCGTCACTTTGTCCAGACTAATTGCATGTGGGTGGGAAGCAATGATCAATAAATGAGTTATTCTAGTTAGTTTGAAACCTCGTTTGAAAATACTCTGAATGTGAGTACCCCGATTGATTATGACCGAGAGAGAGTCGTCGAATTGAGTGAGAACTCATGGCATGAACTTCACCAGCACCTTAGCATCATTGCCTTTCTCTTTATATAATATTATGCTTTCGAATGCATGGAACCTATACTCCTCCAACTCTAGTAGTTGGTACTTTCTTTCTAAAGATGTAAGACTAGCATCCATATTTAGTCGCTTCATCGCCCATAATGGTTTATGCTCAAGGTTGACTGATAAATGAAAAGACTTACCATTAAATAGTCGACAAGGTGAAGTGCCGATCGCTACGAGTCTTGAAGGCGAGTCGAAAGGCCCAAAGAGCCTCATCGAACTTTATTGACAAATTCCTTAGAGATTGATCGATCGTCTTTCCAACAATTAGCTCGAGCTCATGATTCGTCACTTCCTCCAGACTATTTGCATGTGGGTGGCAAGCGATGATCAATAAATGACTTATTCTAGTTAGTTTGAAAACTCATTTGACAATACTCTGAAAGTGAATACCCCGATTGCTTATGACCGAGAGAGGCGAATTGAGTGAGAACTCATGGCATGAACTTTACTAGCACCTTAGAATCATTACCTTTCTCTTTATATAATAGTGCGCTTTCGGATGCATGGAACTTGTACTCCTCCAACTCTAGTATTTGGTACTTTCTTTCCAAAGCTGTAACACTAGCATCTATATTTAGTAGCTTCATCGCCCATAATGGTTTATGCTCAAGGTTGACTGATAAATGAGAAGACTTACCATTAAATAGTCGACAAGGTGAAGTGTCGATCGATACGAGTCTTGAAGGCAGTTGGAAAGGCCCAAAGAGCCTTATCGAGCTTGATTGACCAATTCCTCAGAGATTGATCGATCGTCTTTCCAAGAATTAGCCCGAGCTCAAGATTCGTCACTTTGTCCAGACTAATTGCATGTGGGTGGCAAGCGATGATCAATAAATGAGTTATTCTAGTTAGTTTGAAACCTCATTTGAAAATACTCTGAATGTGAGTACCCCGATTACTTATGACCGAGAGAGAGTCGTCGAATTGAGTGAGAATTCATGGCATGAACTTCACCATCACCTTAGCATCATTGCCTTTCTCTTTATATAATATTATGCTTTCGAATACATGGAACCTATACTCCTCCAACTCTAGTAGTTGGTACTTTATTTCTAAAGATGTAAGACTAGCATCCATATTTAGTCGCTTCATCGCCTATAATGGTTTATACTCAAGGTTGACGTATAAATGACAAGACTTGCCATTAAATAGTTCACAAGGTGAAGTGCCGATCGATACGAGTCTTGAAGGAAGTTGGAAAGGCCCAAAGAGCCTCATCGAGGATGATTGACAAATTCCTCAGAGATTGATCGATCGTCTTTCCAAGAATTAGACCGAGCTCAAGATTCGTCACTTTGTCCAGACTAATTGCATGTGGGTGGGAAGCGATGATCAATAAATGAGTTATTCTAGTTAGTTTGAAAACTCATTTGACAATACTCTGAAAGTGAGTACCCCGATTGCTTATGATCGAGAGAGGGTCATCGAATTGAGTGAGAACTCATGGCATGAACTTTACCAGCACCTTCGCATTATTACCTTTCTGTTTATATAATAGTGCGCTTTCGAATGCATGGAACCTGTACTCCTCCAACGCTAGTATTTGGTACTTTCTTTCTAAAGCTGTAACACTAGCATCTATATTTAGTAGGTTCATCACCCATAATGGTTTATGCTCAAGGTTGACTGATAAATGAAAAGACTTACCATTAAATAGTCGACAAGGTGAAGTGCCGATCGCTACGAGTCTTGAAGGCAGGTCGAAAGGCCCAAAGAGCCTCATCGAACTTTATTGACAAATTCCTTAGAGATTGATGGATCGTCTTTCCAACAATTAGCTCGAGCTCATGATTCGTCACTTCCTCCAGACTATTTGCATGTGGGTGGCAAGCGATGATCAATAAATGACTTATTCTAGTTAGTTTGAAAACTCATTTGACAATACTCTGAAAGTGAGTACCCCGATTGCTTATGACCGAGAGAGGGTCATCGAATTGAGTCAGAACTCATGGCATGAACTTTACTAGCACCTTAGAATCATTACCTTTCTCTTTATATAATAGTGCGCTTTCGGATGCATGGAACTTGTACTCCTCCAACTCTAGTATTTGGTACTTTCTTTCCAAAGCTGTAACACTAGCATCTATATTTAGTAGCTTCATCGCCCATAATGGTTTATGCTCAAGGTTGACTGATAAATGAGAAGACTTACCATTAAATAGTCGACAAGGTGAAGTGTCGATCGATACGAGTCTTGAAGGCAGTTGGAAAGGCCCAAAGAGCCTTATCGAGCTTGATTGACCAATTCCTCAGAGATTGATCGATCGTCTTTCCAAGAATTAGCCCGAGCTCAAGATTCGTCACTTTGTCCAGACTAATTGCATGTGGGTGGGAAGCGATGATCAATAAATGAGTTATTCTAGTTAGTTTGAAACCTCGTTTGAAAATACTCTGAATGTGAGTACCCCAATTGATTATGACCGAGAGAGAGTCGTCTAATTGAGTGAGAACTCATGGCATGAACTTCACCAGCACCTTAGCATCATTGCCTTTCTCTTTATATAATATTATGCTTTCGAATGCATGGAACCTATACTCCTCCAACTCTAGTAGTTGGTACTTTATTTCTAAAGATGTAAGACTAGGATCCATATTTAGTCGCTTCATCGCCCATAATGGTTTATACTCAAGGTTGACGTATAAATGACAAGACTTACCATTAAATAGTTCACTAGGTGAAGTGCGGATCGATACGACTCTTGAAGGCAGTTGGAAAGGCCCAAAGAGCCTCATCGAACTTGATTAACCAATTCCTCAGAGATTGATCGATCGTCTTTCCAAGAATTAGCTCGAGCTCATGATTCGTCACTTCCTCCAAACTAATTACATGTGGGTGGCAAGCGATGATCAATAAATGACTTATTCTAGTTAGTTTGAAAACTCATTTGACAATACTCTGTAAGTGAGTACCCTGATTGCTTATGACCGAGAGAGGGTCATCGAATTGAGTGAGAACTCATGGCATGAACTTTACCAGCACATTCGCATCATTGCCTTTCTATTTATATAATAGTGCGCTTTCGAATGCATGGAACCTGTACTCCTCCAACGCTAGTATTTGGTACTTTCTTTCTAAAGCCGTAACACTAGCATCTATATTTAGTAGCTTCATCGCCCATAATGGTTTATGCTCAAGGTTGACCGATAAATGACAAGACTTACCATTAAATAGTCGACAAGGTGAAGTGCCGATCGCTACGAGTCTTGAAGGCAGGTCGAAAGGCCCAAAGAGCCTCATCGAGCTTTATTGACCAATTCCTTAGAGATTGATCGATCGTCTTTCCAACAATTAGCTCGAGCTCATGATTCGTCACTTCCTCCAGAATAATTGCATGTCGGTGGCAAGCGATGATCAATAAATTACTTATTCTAGTTAGTTTGAAAACTCATTTGACAATACTCTGAAAGTGAGTACCCCGATTGCTTATGACGGAGAGAGGGTCATCGAATTGAATGAGAACTCATGGCATGAACTTTACTAGCACCATAGAATCATTACCTTTCTCTTTATATAATAGTGCGCTTTCGAATGCATGGAACTTGTACTCCTCCAACTCTAGTATTTGGTACTTTCTTTCCAAAGCTGTAACACTAGCATCTATATTTAGTAGCTTCATCGCCCATAATGGTTTATGCTCAAGGTTGACTGATAAATGACAAGACTTACCATTAAATAGTCGACAAGGTGAAGTGTCGATCGATACGAGTCTTGAAGGCAGTTGGAAAGGCCCAAAGAGCCTTATCGAGCTTGATTGACCAATTCCTCATAGATTGATCGATCGTCTTTCCAAGAATTAGCTCGAGCTCATGATTCGTCACTTCCTCCAGACTAATTGCATGTGGGTGGCAAGCGATGATCAATAAATGACTTATTCTAGTTAGTTTGAAAACTCATTTGACAATACTCTGAAAGTGAGTACCCCGATTGCTTATGACCGAGAGAGGGTCATCGAATTGAGTGAGAAATCATGGCATGAACTTTACCAGTACCTTCGCATCATTACCTTTCTGTTTATATAATAGTGCGCTTTCGAATGCATGGAACTCGTACTCCTCCAACGCTAGTATTTGGTACTTTCTTTCTAAAGCCGTAACACTAGCATCTATATTTAGTAGCTTCATCGCCCATAATGGTTTATGCTCAAGGTCGACTGATAAATGACAAGACTTACCATTAAATAGTCGACAAGGTGAAGTGCCGATCGCTACGAGTCTTGAAGGCAGGTCGAAAGGCCCAAAGAGCCTCATCGAGCTTTATTGACCAATTCCTTAGAGATTGATCGATCGTCTTTCCAACAATTAGCTCGAGCTCATGATTCGTCACTTCCTCCAGACTAATTGCATGTGGGTGGCAAGCGATGATCAATAAATGACTTATTCTAGTTAGTTTGAAAACTCATTTGACAATACTCGAAAGTGAGTACCCCGATTGCTTATGACCGAGAGAGGGTCATCGAATTGAGTGAGAACTCATGGCATGAACTTTACTAGCACCTTAGAATCATTACCTTTCTCTTTATATAATAGTGCGCTTTCGAATGCATGGAACTTGTACTCCTCCAACTCTAGTATTTGGTACTTTCTTTCCAAAGCTGTAACACTAGCATCTATATTTAGTAGCTTCATCGCCCATAATGGTTTATGCTCAAGGTTGACGATAAATGAGAAGACTTACCATTAAATAGTCGACAAGGTGAAGTGTCGATCGATACGAGTCTTGAAGGCGAGTTGGAAAGGCCCAAAGAGCCTTATCGAGCTTGATTGACCAATTCCTCAGAGATTGATCGATCGTCTTTCCAAGAATTAGCTCGAGCTCATGATTCGTCATTTCCTCCAGACTAATTGCATGTGGGTGGCAAGCGATGATCAATAAATGACTTATTCTAGTTAGTTTGAAAACTCATTTGACAATACTCTGAAAGTGAGTACCCCGATTGCTTATGACCGAGAGAGGGTCATCGAATTGAGTGAGAAATCATGGCATGAACTTTACCAGCACCTTCGCATCATTACCTTTCTGTTTATATAATAGTGCGCTTTCGAATGCATGGAACCTGTACTCCTCCAATGCTAGTATTTGGTACTTTCTTTCTAAAGCTGTAACACTAGCATCTATATTTAGTAGCTTCATCGCCCATAATGGTTTATGCTCAAGGTTGACCGATAAATGACAAGACTTACCATTAAATAGTCGACAAGGTGAAGTGCCGATCGCTACGAGTCTTGAAGGCAGGTCGAAAGGCCCAAAGAGCCTCATCGAGCTTTATTGACCAATTCCTTAGAGATTGATCGATCGTCTTTCCAACAATTAGCTCGAGCTCATGATTCGTCACTTCCTCCAGACTAATTGCATGTGGGTGGCAAGCGATGATCAATAAATGACTTATTCTAGTTAGTTTGAAAACTCATTTGACAATACTCTGAAAGTTAGTACCCCGATTGCTTATGACCGAGAGAGGGTCATCGAATTGAGTGAGAACTCATGGAATGAACTTTACTAGCACCTTAGAATCGTTACCTTTCTCTTTATATAATAGTGCGCTTTCGATTGCATGGAACTTGTACTCCTCCAACTCTAGTATTTGGTACTTTCTTTCCAAAGCTGTAACACTAGCATCTATATTTAGTAGCTTCATCGCCCATAATGGTTTATGCTCAAGGTTGACTGATAAATGACAAGACTTACCATTAAATAGTCGACAAGGTGAAGTGCCGATCGCTACGAGTCTTGAAGGCGAGGTCGAAAGGCCCAAAGAGCCTCATCGAGCTTTATTGACCAATTCCTTAGAGATTGATCGATCGTCTTTCCAACAATTAGCTCGAGCTCATGGTTCGTCACTTCCTCCAGACTAATTGCATGTGGGTGGCAAGCGATGATCAATAAATGACTTATTCTAGTTAGTTTGAAAACTCATTTGACAATACTCTGAAAGTGAGTACCCCGATTGCTTATGACCGAGAGAGGGTCATCGAATTGAGTGAGAACTCATGGAATGAACTTTACTAGCACCTTAGAATCGTTACCTTTCTCTTTATATAATAGTGCGCTTTCGATTGCATGGAACTTGTACTCCTCCAACTCTAGTATTTGGTACTTTCTTTCCAAAGCTGTAACACTAGCATCTATATTTAGTAGCTTCATCGCCCATAATGGTTTATGCTCAAGGTCGACGATAAATGACAAGACTTACCATTAAATAGTCGACAAGGTGAAGTGCCGATCGCTACGAGTCTTGAAGGCGAGTCGAAAGGCCCAAAGAGCCTCATCGAGCTTTATTGACCAATTCCTTAGAGATTGATCGATCGTCTTTCCAACAATTAGCTCGAGCTCATGGTTCGTCACTTCCTCAAGACTAATTGCATGTGGGTGGCAAGCGATGATCAATAAATGACTTATTCTAGTTAGTTTGAAAACTCATTTGACAATACTCTGAAAGTGAGTACCCCGATTGCTTATGACCGAGAGAGGGTCATCGAATTGAGTGAGAACTCATGGCATGAACTTTACTAGCACCTTAGAATCATTACCTTTCTCTTTATATAATAGTGCGCTTTCGAATGCATGGAACTTGTACTCCTCCAACTCTGGTATTTGGTACTTTCTTTCCAAAGCTGTAACACTAGCATCTATATTTAGTAGCTTCATCGCCCATAATGGTTTATGCTCAAGGTTGCTGATAAATGACAAGACTTACCATTAAATAGTCGACAAGGTGAAGTGTCGATCGATACGAGTCTTGAAGGCAGTTGGAAAGTCCCAAAGAGCCTTATCGAGCTTGATTGACCAATTCCTCAGAGATTGATCGATCATCTTTCCAAGAATTAGCCCGAGCTCAAGATTCGTCACTTCCTCCAGACTAATTGCATGTGGGTGGCAAGCGATGATCAATAAATGACTTATTCTAGTTAGTTTGAAAACTCATTTGACAATACTCTGAAAGTGAGTACCCCGATTACTTATGACCGAGAGAGAGTCGTCGAATTGAGTGAGAACTCATGGCGTGAACTTCACCGGCACCTTAGCATCATTGCCTTTCTCTTTATATAATAGTGCACTTTCGAATGCATGGAACCTGTACTCCTCCAACGCTAGTATTTGGTACTTTCTTTCTAAAGCTGTAACACTAGCATCTATATTTAGTAGCTTCATCGCCCATAATTGTTTATGCTCAAGGTTGACTGATAAATGACAATACATACCATTAAATAGTCGACAATGTGAAATGCCGATTGCTACGAGTCTTGAAGGCAGGTCAAAAGGCCCAAAGAGCCTCATCGAGCTTTATTGACCAATTCCTTAGAGATTGATCGATCATCTTTCCAAGAATTAGCCCGAGCTCAAGATTCGTCACTTCCTCCAGACTAATTGCATGTGGGTGGCAAGCGATGATCAATAAATGACTTATTCTAGTTAGTTTGAAAACTCATTTGACAATACTCTGAAAGTGAGTACCCCGATTGCTTATGACCGAGAGAGGGTCATCGAATTGAGTGAGAACTCATGGCATGAACTTTACTAGCACCTTAGAATCATTACCTTTCTCTTTATATAATAGTGCGCTTTCGAATGCATGGAACTTGTACTCCTCCAACTCTAGTATTTGGTACTTTCTTTCCAAAGCTGTAACACTAGCATCTATATTTAGTAGCTTCATCGCCCATAATGGTTTATGCTCAAGGCTGACTGATAAATGACAAGACTTACCATTAAATAGTCGACAAGGTGAAGTGCCGATCGCTACGAGTCTTGAAGGCAGGTCGAAAGGCCCAAAGAGCCTCATCGAGCTTTATTGACCAATTCCTTAGAGATTGATCGATCTTCTTTCCAACAATTAGCTCGAGCTCATGGTTCGTCACTTCCTCAAGACTAATTGCATGTGGGTGGCAAGCGATGATCAATAAATGACTTATTCTAGTTAGTTTGAAAACTCATTTGACAATACTCTGAAAGTGAGTACCCCGATTGCTTATGACCGAGAGAGGGTCATCGAATTGAGTGAGAACTCATGGCATGAACTTTACTAGCACCTTAGAATCATTACCTTTCTCTTTATATAATAGTGCGCTTTCGAATGCATGGAACTTGTACTCCTCCAACTCTGGTATTTGGTACTTTCTTTCCAAAGCTGTAACACTAGCATCTATATTTAGTAGCTTCATCGCCCATAATGGTTTATGCTCAAGGTTGCTGATAAATGACAAGACTTACCATTAAATAGTCGACAAGGTGAAGTGTCGATCGATACGAGTCTTGAAGGCAGTTGGAAAGTCCCAAAGAGCCTTATCGAGCTTGATTGACCAATTCCTCAGAGATTGATCGATCATCTTTCCAAGAATTAGCCCGAGCTCAAGATTCGTCACTTCCTCCAGACTAATTGCATGTGGGTGGCAAGCGATGATCAATAAATGACTTATTCTAGTTAGTTTGAAAACTCATTTGACAATACTCTGAAAGTGAGTACCCCGATTACTTATGACCGAGAGAGAGTCGTCGAATTGAGTGAGAACTCATGGCGTGAACTTCACCAGCACCTTAGCATCATTGCCTTTCTCTTTATATAATAGTGCACTTTCGAATGCATGGAACCTGTACTCCTCCAACGCTAGTATTTGGTACTTTCTTTCTAAAGCTGTAACACTAGCATCTATATTTAGTAGCTTCATCGCCCATAATTGTTTATGCTCAAGGTTGACTGATAAATGACAATACATACCATTAAATAGTCGACAATGTGAAGTGCCGATTGCTACGAGTCTTGAAGGCAGGTCAAAAGGCCCAAAGAGCCTCATCGAGCTTTATTGACCAATTCCTTAGAGATTGATCGATCATCTTTCCAAGAATTAGCCCGAGCTCAAGATTCGTCACTTCCTCCAGACTAATTGCATGTGGGTGGCAAGCGATGATCAATAAATGACTTATTCTAGTTAGTTTGAAAACTCATTTGACAATACTCTGAAAGTGAGTACCCCGATTGCTTATGACCGAGAGAGGGTCATCGAATTGAGTGAGAACTCATGGCATGAACTTTACTAGCACCTTAGAATCATTACCTTTCTCTTTATATAATAGTGCGCTTTCGAATGCATGGAACTTGTACTCCTCCAACTCTAGTATTTGGTACTTTCTTTCCAAAGTCGTAACACTAGCATCTATATTTAGTAGCTTCATCGCCCATAATGGTTTATGCTCAAGGTTGACGATAAATGACAAGACTTACCATTAAATAGTCGACAAGGTGAAGTGTCGATCGATACGAGTCTTGAAGGCGAGTTGGAAAGGCCCAAAGAGCCTTATCGAGCTTGATTGACCAATTCCTCGAGATTGATCGATCATCTTTCCAAGAATTAGCCCGAGCTCAAGATTCGTCACTTCCTCCAGACTAATTGCATGTGGGTGGCAAGCGATGATCAATAAATGACTTATTCTAGTTAGTTTGAAAACTCATTTGACAATACTCTGAAAGTGAGTACCCCAATTACTTATGACCGAGAGAGAGTCGACGAATTGAGTGAGAACTCATGGCGTGAACTTCACCAGGCACCTTAGCATCATTGCCTTTCTCTTTATATAATAGTGCGCTTTCGAATGCATGGAACTCGTACTCCTCCAACGCTAGTATTTGGTACTTTCTTTCTAAAGCTGTAACACTAGCATCTATATTTAGTAGCTTCATCGGCCATAATGGTTTATGCTCAAGGTTGACCGATAAATGACAAGACTTACCATTAAATAGTCGACAAGGTGAAGTTTCCGATCGCTACGAGTCTTGAAGGCGAGTCGAAAGGCCCAAAGAGCCTCATCGAGCTTTATTGACCAATTCCTTAGAGATTGATCGATCGTCTTTCCAACAATTAGCTCGAGCTCATGAATCATCACTTCCTCCAGACTAATTGCATGTGGGTGGCAAGCGATGATCAATAAATGACTTATTCTAGTTAGTTTGAAAACTCATTTGACAATACTTTGAAAGTGAGTACCCCGATTGCATATGACCGAGAGAGGGTCATCGAATTGAGTGAGAAGTCATGGCATGAACTTTACTAGCACCATAGAATCATTACCTTTCTCTTTATATAATAGTGCGCTTTCGAATGCATGGAACTTGTACTCCTCCAACTCTAGTATTTGGTACTTTCTTTCCAAAGTTGTAACACTAGCATCTATATTTAGTAGCTTCATCGCCCATAATGGTTGATGCTCAAGGTTGACTGATAAATGACAAGACTTACCATTAAATAGTCGACAAGGTGAAGTGTCGATCGATACGAGTCTTGAAGGCAGTTGGAAAGGCCCAAAGAGCCTTATCGAGCTTGATTGACCAATTCCTCAGAGATTGATCGATCATCTTTCCAAGAATTAGCCCGAGCTCAAGATTCGTCACTTCCTCCAGACTAATTGCATGTGGGTGGCAAGCGATGATCAATAAATGACTTATTCTAGTTAGTTTGAAAACTCATTTGACAATACTGCGAAAGTGAGTACCCCGATTACTTATGACCGAGAGAGAGTCGTCGAATTGAGTGAGAACTCATGGCGTGAACTTCACCGGCACCTTAGCATCATTGCCTTTCTCTTTATATAATAGTGCACTTTCGAATGCATGGAACTGGTACTCCTCCAACGCTAGTATTTGGTACTTTCTTTCTAAAGCTGTAACACTAGCATCTATATTTAGTAGCTTCATCGCCCATAATGGTTTATGCTCAAGGTTGACTGATAAATGACAAGACATACCATTAAATAGTCGACAATGTGAAGTGCCGATTGCTACGAGTCTTGAAGGCAGGTCAAAAGGCCCAAAGAGCCTCATCGAGCTTTATTGACCAATTCCTTAGAGATTGATCGATCGTCTTTCCAAGAATTAGCTCGAGCTCATGATTCGTCACTTCCTCCGGAATAATTGCATGTGGGTGGCAAGCGATGATCAATAAATGACTTATTCTAGTTAGTTTGAAAACTCATTTGACAATACTCTGAAAGTGAGTACCCCGATTGCTTATGACCGAGAGAGGGTCATCGAATTGAGTGAGAACTCATGGCATGAACTTTACTAGCACCTTAGAATCATTACCTTTCTCTTTATATAATAGTGCGCTTTCGAATGCATGGAACTTGTACTCCTCCAACTCTAGTATTTGGTACTTTCTTTCCAAAGCTGTAACACTAGCATCTATATTTAGTAGCTTCATCGCCCATAATGGTTTATGCTCAAGGTTGGCGATAAATGACAAGACTTACCATTAAATAGTCGACAAGGTGAAGTGTCGATCGATACGAGTCTTGAAGGCAGTTGGAAAGGCCCAAAGAGCCTTATCGAGCTTGATTGACCAATTCCTCAGAGATTGATCGATCATCTTTCCAAGAATTAGCCCGAGCTCAAGATTCGTCACTTCCTCCAGACTAATTGCATGTGGGTGGCAAGCGATGATCAATAAATGACTTATTCTAGTTAGTTTGAAAACTCATTTGACAATACTCTGAAAGTGAGTACCCCAATTACTTATGACCGAGAGAGAGTCGACGAATTGAGTGAGAACTCATGGCGTGAACTTCACCAGCACCTTAGCATCATTGCCTTTCTCTTTATATAATAGTGCGCTTTCGAATGCATGGAACCTGTACTCCTCCAACGCTAGTATTTGGTACTTTCTTTCTAAAGCTGTAACACTAGCATCTATATTTAGTAGCTTCATCGGCCATAATGGTTTATGCTCAAGGCTGACCGATAAATGACAAGACTTACCATTAAATAGTCGACAAGGTGAAGTTTCCGATCGCTACGAGTCTTGAAGGCAGGTCGAAAGGCCCAAAGAGCCTCATCGAGCTTTATTGACCAATTCCTTAGAGATTGATCGATCGTCTTTCCAACAATTAGCTCGAGCTCATGAATCATCACTTCCTCCAGACTAATTGCATGTGGGTGGCAAGCGATGATCAATAAATGACTTATTCTAGTTAGTTTGAAAACTCATTTGACAATACTTTGAAAGTGAGTACCCCGATTGCATATGACCGAGAGAGGGTCATCGAATTGAGTGAGAAGTCATGGCATGAACTTTACTAGCACCATAGAATCATTACCTTTCTCTTTATATAATAGTGCGCTTTCGAATGCATGGAACTTGTACTCCTCCAACTCTAGTATTTGGTACTTTCTTTCCAAAGTTGTAACACTAGCATCTATATTTAGTAGCTTCATCGCCCATAATGGTTGATGCTCAAGGTTGACTGATAAATGACAAGACTTACCATTAAATAGTCGACAAGGTGAAGTGTCGATCGATACGAGTCTTGAAAGCAGTTGGAAAGGCCCAAAGAGCCTTATCGAGCTTGATTGACCAATTCCTCAGAGATTGATCGATCATCTTTCCAAGAATTAGCCCGAGCTCAAGATTCGTCACTTCCTCCAGACTAATTGCATGTGGGTGGCAAGCGATGATCAATAAATGACTTATTCTAGTTAGTTTGAAAACTCATTTGACAATACTCTGAAAGTGAGTACCCCGATTACTTATGACCGAGAGAGAGTCGACGAATTGAGTGAGAACTCATGGCGTGAACTTCACCAGCACCTTAGCATCATTGCCTTTCTCTTTATATAATAGTGCGCTTTCGAATGCATGGAACCTGTACTCCTCCAACGCTAGTATTTGGTACTTTCTTTCTAAAGCTGTAACACTAGCATCTATATTTAGTAGCTTCATCGGCCATAATGGTTTATGCTCAAGGCTGACTGATAAATGACAAGACTTACCATTAAATAGTCGACAAGGTGAAGTTTCCGATCGCTACGAGTCTTGAAGGCAGGTCGAAAGGCCCAAAGAGCCTCATCGAGCTTTATTGACCAATTCCTTAGAGATTGATCGATCGTCTTTCCAACAATTAGCTCGAGCTCATGAATCATCACTTCCTCCAGACTAATTGCATGTGGGTGGAAAGCGATGATCAATAAATAACTTATTCTAGTTAGTTTGAAAACTCATTTGACAATACTTTGAAAGTGAGTACCCCGATTGCTTATGACCGAGAGAGGGTCATCGAATTGAGTGAGAAGTCATGGCATGAACTTTACTAGCACCATAGAATCATTACCTTTCTCTTTATATAATAGTGCGCTTTCGAATGCATGGAACTTGTACTCCTCCAACTCTAGTATTTGGTACTTTCTTTCCAAAGCTGTAACACTAGCATCTATATTTAGTAGCTTCATCGCCCATAATGGTTGATGCTCAAGGTTGACTGATAAATGACAAGACTTACCATTAAATAGTCGACAAGGTGAAGTGTCGATCGATACGAGTCTTGAAAGCAGTTGGAAAGGCCCAAAGAGCCTTATCGAGCTTGATTGACCAATTCCTCAGAGATTGATCGATCATCTTTCCAAGAATTAGCCCGAGCTCAAGATTCGTCACTTCCTCCAGACTAATTGCATGTGGGTGGCAAGCGATGATCAATAAATGACTTATTCTAGTTAGTTTGAAAACTCATTTGACAATACTCTGAAAGTGGTACCCCGATTACTTATGACCGAGAGAGAGTCGTCGAATTGAGTGAGAACTCATGGCGTGAACTTCACCAGCACCTTAGGATCATTGCCTTTCTCTTTATATAATAGTGCGCTTTCGAATGCATGGAACCTGTACTCCTCCAACGCTAGTATTTGGTACTTTCTTTCTAAAGCTGTAACACTAGCATCTATATTTAGTAGCTTCATCGCCCATAATGGTTTATGCTCAAGGTTGACGTATAAATGACAAGACTTACCATTAAATAGTCGACAAGGTGAAGTTTCCGATCGCTACGAGTCTTGAAGGCAGGTCGAAAGGCCCAAAGAGCCTCATCGAGCTTTATTGACCAATTCCTTAGAGATTGATCGATCGTCTTTCCAACAATTAGCTCGAGCTCATGAATCGTCACTTCCTCCAGACTAATTGCATGTGGGTGGCAAGCGATGATCAATAAATGACTTATTCTAGTTAGTTTGAAAACTCATTTGACAATACTTTGAAAGTGAGTACCCCGATTGCTTATGACCGAGAGAGGGTCATCGAATTGAGTGAGAAGTCATGGCATGAACTTTACTAGCACCATAGAATCATTACCTTTCTCTTTATATAATAGTGCGCTTTCGAATGCATGGAACTTATACTCCTCCAACTCTAGTATTTGGTACTTTCTTTCCAAAGCCGTAACACTAGCATCTATATTTAGTAGCTTCATCGCCCATAATGGTTTGTGCTCAAGGTTGACTGATAAATGACAAGACTTACCATTAAATAGTCGACAAGGTGAAGTGTCGATCGATACGAGTCTTGAAGGCAGTTGGAAAGGCCCAAAGAGCCTTATCGAGCTTGATTGACCAATTCCTCAGAGATTGATCGATCGTCTTTCCAAGAATTAGCTCGAGCTCATGATTCGTCACTTCCTCCGGACTAATTGCATGTGGGTGGCAAGCGATGATCAATAAATGACTTATTCTAGTTAGTTTGAAAACTCATTTGACAATACTCTGAAAGTGAGTACCCCGATTGCTTATGACGGAGAGAGGGTCATCGAATTGAGTGAGAACTCCTGGTATGAACTTTACCAGCACCTTCGCATCATTACCTTTCTGTTTATATAATAGTGCGCTTTCGAATGCATAGAACCTGTACTCCTCCAACGCTAGTATTTGGTACTTTCTTTCTAAAGCTGTAACACTAGCATCTATATTTAGTAGCTTCATCGCCCATAATGGTTTATGCTCAAGGTTGACTGATAAATGACAAGACTTACCATTAAATAGTCGACAAGGTGAAGTGCCGATCGCTACGAGTCTTGAAGGCAGGTTGAAAGGCCCAAAGAGCCTCATCAAGCTTTATTGACCAATTCCTTAGAGATTGATCGATCGTCTTTCCAACAATTAGCTCGAGCTCATGATTCGTCACTTCCTCCAGACTAATTGCATGTGGGTGGCAAGCGATGATCAATAAATGACTTATTCTAGTTAGTTTGAAAACTCATTTGACAATACTCTGAAAGTGAGTACCCCGATTGATTATGACCGAGAGAGAGTCGTCTAATTGAGTGAGAACTCATAGCATGAACTTCACCAGCACCTTAGCATCATTGCCTTTCTCTTTATATAATATTATACTTTCGAATGCATGGAACCTATACTCCTCCAACTCTAGTAGTTGGTACTTTCTTTCTAAAGATGTAAGACTAGCATCCATATTTAGTCGCTTCATCGCCTATAATGGTTTATACTCAAGGTTGACGTATAAATGACAAGACTTACTATTAAATAGTTCACAAGGTGAAGTGCCTATCGATATGAGTCTTGAAGGTAGTTGGAAAGGCCCAAAGGGACTCATCGAGCTTGATTAACCATTTCCTCAGAGATTGATCGATCGTCTTTCCAAGAATTAGCTCGAGCTCATGATTCGTCAGTTCCTCCATACTAATTGCATGTTGGTGGCAAGCGATGATCAATAAATGACTTATTCTAGTTAGTTTGAAAACTCATTTGACAATACTCTGAAACTGAGTACCCCGATCGCTTATGACCGAGAGAGGGTCATCGAATTGAGTGAGAACTCATGGCATGAACTTTACCAGCACCTTAGCATCATTACCTTTCTCTTTATATAATATTATGCTTCCGAATGCATGGAACCTATACTCCTCCAACTCTAGTAGTTGGTACTTTCTTTCTAAAGATGTAAGACTAGCATCCATATTTAGTCGCTTCATCGCCTATAATGGTTTATACTCAAGGTTGACGTATAAATGGCAAGACTTACCATTAAATAGTTCACAAGGTGAAGTGCCGATCGATACGAGTCTTGAAGGAAATTGGAAAGGCCCAAAGAGGCTCATCGAGCATGATTGACCAATTCGTCAGAGATTGATCGATCGTCTTTCCAAGAATTAGCCAGAGCTCAAGATTCGTCACTTTGTCCAGACTAATTGCATGTGGGTGGCAAGCGATGATCAATAAATGAGTTATTCTAGTTAGTTTGAAACCTGATTTGAAAATACTCTGAATGTGAGTACCCCGATTGATTATGACCGAGAGAGAGTCGTCTAATTGAGTGAGAACTCATGGCATGAACTTCACCAGCACCTTAGCATCATTGCCTTTCTCTTTATATAATATTATGCTTTCGAATGCATGGAACCTATACTCCTCCAACTCTAGTAGTTGGTACTTTCTTTCTAAAGATGTAAGACTAGCATCCATATTTAGTCGCTTCATCGCCCATAATGGTTTATACTCAAGATTGACGTATAAATGACAAGACTTACCATTAAATAGTTCACAAGGTGAAGTGCCGATCGATATGAGTCTTGAAGGTAGTTGGAAAGGCCCAAAGGGACTCATCGAGCTTGATTAACCAATTCCTCAGAGATTGATCGATCGTCTTTCCAAGAATTAGGTCGAGCTCATGATTCGTCAGTTCCTCCATACTAATTGCATGTGGGTGGCAAGCGATGATCAATAAATGACTTATTCTAGTTAGTTTGAAAACTCATTTGACAAAACTCTGAAAGTGAGTACCCCGATCGCTTATGACCGAGAGAGGGTCATCAAATTTAGTGAGAACTAATGGCATGAACTTTACCAGCACCTTAGCATCATTACCTTTCTGTTTATATAATATTGTGCTTTCGAATGCATGGAACCTGTACTCCTCCAACTCTAGTAGTTGGTACTTTCTTTCGAAAGATATAAGAGTAGCATCCATATTTAGTCGCTTCATCGCCCATAATGGTTTATACTCAAGGTTGACGTATAAATGACAAGGCTTACCATTAAATAGTTCACAATGTGAAGTGCCAATCGATACGAGTCTTGAAGGAAGTTGGAAAGGCCCAAAGATCCTCATCGAGCATGATTGACCAATTCCTCAGAGATTGATCGATCGTCTTTCCAAGAATTAGCCCGAGCTCAAGATTCGTCACTTTGTCCAGACTAATTGCATGTGGGTGGCAAGCGATGATCAATAAATGACTTATTCTAGTTAGTTTGAAACCTCGTTTGAAAATACTCTGAATGTGAGTACCCCGATTGCTTATGACCGAGAGAGAGTCGTCGAATTGAGTGAGAACTCATGGCATGAACTTCACCAGCACCTTAGCATCATTGCCTTTCTCTTTATATAATATTATGCTTTCGAATGCATGGAACCTATACTCCTCCAACTCTAGTAGTTGGTACTTTCTTTCTAAAGATGTAAGACTAGCATCCATATTTAGTCGCTTCATCGCCCATAATGGTTTATACTCAAGGTTGACGTATAAATGACAAGACTTACCATTAAATAGTTCACAAGGTGAAGTGCCGATCGATACGAGTCTTGAAGGCAGTTGGAAAGGCCCAAAGAGCCTCATCGAGCTTGATTGACCAATTCCTCAGAGATTGATCGATCGTCTTTCCAAGAATTAGCTCGAGCTCATGATTCGTCACTTCCTCCAGACTAATTGCATGTGGGTGGCAAGCGATGATCAATAAATGACTTATTCTAGTTAGTTTGAAAACTCATTTGACAATACTCTAAAAGTGAGTACCCCGATTGCTTATGACCGAGAGAGGGTCATCGAATTGAGTGAGAACTCATGGCATGAACTTTACCGGCACCTTAGCATCATTACCTTTCTCTTTATATAATATTGTGCTTTCGAATGCATGGAACCTATACTCCTCCAACTCTAGTAGTTGGTACTTTCTTTCTAAAGATGTAAGACTAGCATCCATATTTAGTCGCTTCATCGCCCATAATGGTTTATACTCAAGGTTGACGTATAAATGACAAGACTTACCATTAAATAGTTCACAAGGTGAAGTGCCGATCGATACGAGTCTTGAAGGAAGTTGGAAAGGCCCAAAGAGCCTCATCGAGCTTGATTGACCAATTCCTCGAGAGATTGATCGATCGTCTTTCCAAGAATTAGCTCGAGCTCAAGATTCGTCACTTCCTCCGGACTAATTGCATGTGGGTGGCAAGCGATGATCAATAAATGAGTTATTCTAGTTAGTTTGAAACCTCGTTTGAAAATACTCTGAATGTGAGTACCCCGATTGCTTATGACCAAGAGAGAGTCGTCGAATTGAGTGAGAACTCATGGCATGATCTTTACCAGCACCTTAGCATCATTGCCTTTCTCTTTATATAATATTGTGCTTTCGAATGCATGGAACCTATACTCCTCCAACTCTAGTAGTTGGTACTTCTTTCTAAAGATGTAAGACTAGCATCCATATTTAGTCGCTTCATCGCCCATAATGGTTTATACTCAAGGTTGACGTATAAATGACAAGACTTACCATTAAATAGTTCACAAGGTGAAGTGCCGATCGATACGAGTCTTGAAGGCAGTTGGAAAGGCCCAAAGAGCCTCATCGAACTTGATTGACCAATTCCTCGAGATTGATCGATCGTCTTTCCAAGAATTAGCTCGAGCTCATGATTCGTCACTTCCTCCAGACTAATTGCATGTGGGTGGCAAGCGATGATCAATAAATGACTTATTCTAGTTAGTTTGAAAACTCATTTGACAATACTCTAAAAGTGAGTACCCCGATTGCTTATGACCGAGAGAGGGTCATCGAATTGAGTGAGCATGGCATGAACTTTACCAGCACCTTAGCATCATTCCCTTTCTCTTTATATAATATTGTGCTTTCGAATGCATGGAACCTTTACTCATCCAACTCTATTAGTTGGTACTCTTTTTCTAAAGATGTAAGACTAACATCCATATTTAGTCGCTTCATCGCCCATAATGGTTTATACTCAAGGTTGACGTATAAATGACAAGACTTACCATTAAATAGTTCACAAGGTGAAGTGTTGATCGATACGAGTCTTGAAGGCAGTTGGAAAGGCCCAAAGAGCCTCATCGAGCTTGATTGACCAATTCCTCGAAGATTGATCGATCGTCTTTCCAAGAATTAGCCCGAGCTCAAGATTCGTCACTTCCTCCGGACTAATTGCATGTGGGTGGCAAGCGATGATCAATAAATGAGTTATTCTAGTTAGTTTGAAACCTCGTTTGAAAATACTCGAATGTGAGTACCCCGATTGCTTATGACCAAGAGAGAGTCGTCGAATTGAGTGAGAACTCATGGCATGATCTTTACCAGCACCTTAGCATCATTGCCTTTCTCTTTATATAATATTGTGCTTTCGAATGCATGGAACCTATACTCCTCCAACTCTAGTAGTTGGTACTTCTTTCTAAAGATGTAAGACTAGCATCCATATTTAGTCGCTTCATCGCCCATAATGGTTTATACTCAAGGTTGACGTATAAATGACAAGACTTACCATTAAATAGTTCACAAGGTGAAGTGCCGATCGATACGAGTCTTGAAGGTAGTTGGAAAGGCCCAAAGAGCCTCATCGAGCTTGATTAACCAATTCCTCAGAGATTGATCGATCGTCTTTCCAAGAATTAGCTCAAGCTCATGATTCGTCACTTCCTCCATACTAATTGCATGTGGGTGGCAAGCGATGATCAATAAATGAGTTATTCTAGTTAGTTTGAAAACTCATTTGACAATACTCGAAAGTGAGTACCCCGATTGCTTATGACCGAGAGAGGGTCATCGAATTGAGTGAGAACTCATGGCATGAACTTTACCAGCACCTTAGCATCATTACCTTTCTCTTTATATAATATTGTGCTTTCGAATGCATGGAACCTGTACTCCTCCAACTCTAGTAGTTGGTACTTTCTTTCTAAAGATGTAAGACTAGCATCCATATTTAGTCGCTTCATCGCCCATAATGGTTTATACTCAAGGTTGACGTATAAATGACAAGACTTACCATTAAATAGTTCACAAGGTGAAGTGCCGATCGATACGAGTCTTGAAGGAAGTTGGAAAGGCCCAAAGAGCCTCATCGAGCTTGATTGACCAATTCCTCAGAGATTGATCGATCGTCTTTCCAAGAATTAGCTCGAGCTCAAGATTCGTCACTTCCTCCAGACTAATTGCATGTGGGTAGCAAGCGATGATCAATAAATGAGTTATTCTAGTTAGTTTGAAACCTCGTTTGAAAATACTCTGAATGTGAGTACCCCGATTGCTTATGACCGAGAGAGAGTCGTCGAATTGAGTGAGAACTCATGGCATGAACTTCACCAGCACCTTAGCATCATTGCCTTTCTCTTTATATAATATTGTGCTTTCGAATGCATGGAACCTATACTCCTCCAACTCTAGTAGTTGGTACTTCTTTCTAAAGATGTAAGACTAGCATCCATATTTAGTCGCTTCATCGCCCATAATGGTTTATACTCAAGTTTGACGTATAAATGACAAGACTTACCATTAAATAGTTCACAAGGTGAAGTGCGGATCGATACGAGTCTTGAAGGCAGTTGGAAAGGCCCAAAGAACCTCATCGAACTTGATTAACAAATTCCTCAGAGATTGATCGATCGTCTTTCCAAGAATTAGCTCGAGCTCATGATTCGTCACTTCCTCCAGACTAATTGCATGTGGGTGGCAAGCGATGATCAATAAATGACTTATTCTAGTTAGTTTGAAAACTCATTTGACAATACTCTAAAAGTGAGTACCCCGATTGCTTATGACCGAGAGAGGGTCATCGAATTGAGTGAGAACTCATGGCATGAACTTTACCAGCACCTTAGCATCATTACCTTTCTCTTTATATAATATTGTGCTTTCGAATGCATGGAACCTTTACTCCTCCAACTCTAGTAGTTGGTACTTTCTTTCTAAAGATGTAAGACTAGCATCCATATTTAGTCGCTTCATCGCCCATAATGGTTTATACTCAAGGTTGACGTATAAATGACAAGACTTACCATTAAATAGTTCACAAGGTGAAGTGCCGATCGATACGAGTCTTGAAGGAAGTTGGAAAGGCCCAAAGAGCCTCATCGAGCATGATTGACCAATTCCTCGAAGATTGATCGATCGTCTTTCCAAGAATTAGCCCGAGCTCAAGATTCGTCACTTTGTCCAGACTAATTGCATGTGGGTGGCAAGCGATGATAAATAAATGAGTTATTCTAGTTAGTTTGAAACCTCGTTTGAAAATACTCTGAATGTGAGTACCCCGATTGATTATGACCGAGAGAGAGTCGTCGAATTGAGTGAGAACTCATGGCATGAACTTCACCAGCACCTTAGCATCATTGCCTTTCTCTTTATATAATATTATGCTTTCGAATGCATGGAACCTATACTCCTCCAACTCTAGTAGTTGGTACTTTCTTTCGAAAGATGTAAGACTAGCATCCATATTTAGTCGCTTCATCGTCCATAATGGTTTATACTCAAGGTTGACATATAAATGACAAGACTTACCATTAAATAGTTCACAAGGTGAAGTGCGGATCGATACGAGTCTTGAAGGCAGTTGGAAAGGCCCAAAGAACCTCATCGAACTTGATTAACCAATTCCTCAGAGATTGATCGATCGTGTTTCCAAGAATTAACTCGAGCTCATGATTCGTCACTTCCTCCAGACTAATTGCATGTGGGTGGCAAGTGATGATCCATAAATGACTTATTCTAGTAAGTTTGAAAACTCATTTCACAATACTCTAAAAGTGAGTACCCCGATTGCTTATGACCGAGAGAGGGTCATCGAATTGAGTGAGAACTTATGGCATGAACTTTACCACCACCTTAGCATCATTACCTTTCTCTTTATATAATATTGTGCTTTCGAATGCATGGAACCTGTACTCCTCCAACTCTAGTAGTTGGTACTTTCTTTCTAAAGATGTAAGACTAGCATCCATATTTAGTCGCTTCATCGCCCATAATGGTTTATACTCAAGGTTGACGTATAAATGACAAGACTTACCATTAAATAGAACACAAGGTGAAGTGTCGATCGATACGAGTCTTGAAGGCACTTGGAAAGGCCCAAAGAGCCTCATCGAGCTTGATTGACCAATTCCTCAGAGATTGATCGATCGTCTTTTCAAGAATTAGCCCGAGCTCAAGATTCGTCACATTGTCCAGACTAATTGCATGTGGGTGGCAAGCGATAATCAATAAATGAGTTATTCTAGTTAGTTTGAAACCTCGTTTGAAAATACTCTGAATGTGAGTACCCCGATTACTTATGACCGAGAGAGAGTCGTCGAATTGAGTGAGAACTCATGGCGTGAAATTCACCAGCACCTTAGCATCATTTCCTTTCTCTTTATATAATATTATGCTTTCGAATGCATGGAACCTATACTCCTCCAACTCTAGTAGTTGGTACTTTCTTTCTAAAGATGTAAGACTAGCATCCATATTTAGTCGCTTCATCGCCCATAATGGTTTATACTCAAGGTTGACGTATAAATGACAAGACTTACCATTAAATAGTTCACAAGGTGAAGTGCCGATCGATACGAGTCTTGAAGGCAGTTGGAAAGGCCCAAAGAGCCTCATCGAGCTTGATTAACCAATTCCTCAAAGATTGATCGATCGTCTTTCCAAGAATTAGCTCGAGCTCATGATTCGTCACTTCCTCCATACTAATTGCATGTGGGTGGCAAGCGATGATCAATAAATGACTTATTCTAGTTAGTTTGAAAACTCATTTGACAATACTCTGAAAGTGAGTACCCCGATCGCTTATGACCGAGAGAGGGTCATCGAATTGAGTGAGAACTCATGGCATGAACTTTACCAGCACCTTAGCATCATTACCTTTCTGTTTATATAATATTGTGCTTTCGAATGCATGGAACCTGTACTCCTCCAACTCTAGTAGTTGGTACTTTCTTTCGAAAGATGTAAGACTAGCATCCATATTTAGTCGCTTCATCGCCCATAATGGTTTATACTCAAGGTTGACGTATAAATGACAAGACTTACCATTAAATAGTTCACAAGGTGAAGTGCCGATCGATACGAGTCTTGAAGGAAGTTGGAAAGGCCCAAAGAGCCTCATCGAGCATGATTGACCAATTCCTCAGAGATTGATCGATCATCTTTCCAAGAATTAGCCCGAGCTCAAGATTCGTCACTTTGTCCAGACTAATTGCATGTGGGTGGCAAGCGATAATAAATAAATGAGTTATTCTTGTTAGTTTGAAACCTCGTTCGAAAATACTCTAAATGTGAGTACCCCGATTGATTATGACCGAGAGAGAGTCGTCGAATTGAGTGAGAACTCATGGCGTGAAATTCACCAGCACCTTAGCATCATTTCCTTTCTCTTTATATAATATTATGCTTTCGAATGCATGGAACCTATACTCCTCCAACTCTAGTAGTTGGTACTTTCTTTCTAAAGATGTAAGACTAGCATCCATATTTAGTCGCTTCATCGCCTATAATGGTTTATACTCAAGGTTGACATATAAATGACAAGACTTACCATTAAATAGTTCACAAGGTGAAGTGCCGATCGATACGAGTCTTGAAGGCAGTTGGAAAGGCCCAAAGGGACTCATCGAGCTTGATTAACCAATTCCTCAAAGATTGATCGATCGTCTTTCCAAGAATTAGCTCGAGCTCATGATTCGTCACTTCCTCCATACTAATTGCATGTGGGTGGCAAGCGATGATCAATAAATGACTTATTCTAGTTAGTTTGAAAACTCATTTGACAATACTCTGAAAGTGAGTACCCCGATCGCTTATGACCGAGAGAGGGTCATCGAATTGAGTGAGAACTCATGGCATGAACTTTACTAGCACCTTAGCATCATTACCTTTCTGTTTATATAATATTGTGCTTTCGAATGCATGGAACCTGTACTCCTCCAACTCTAGTAGTTGGTACTTTCTTTCTAAAGATGTAAGACTAGCATCCATATTTAGTCGCTTCATCGCCCATAATGGTTTATACTCAAGGTTGACGTATAAATGACAAGACTTACCATTAAATAGTTCACAAGGTGAAGTGCCGATCGATACGAGTCTTGAAGGAAGTTGGAAAGGCCCAAAGAGCCTCATCGAGCATGATTGACCAATTCCTCAGAGATTGATCGATCGTCTTTCCAAGAATTAGCCCGAGCTCAAGATTCGTCACTTTGTCCAGACTAATTGCATGTGGGTGGCAAGCGATAATAAATAAATGAGTTATTCTAGTTAGTTTGAAACCTCGTTCGAAAATACTCTAAATGTGAGTACCCCGATTGATTATGACCGAGAGAGAGTCGTCGAATTGAGTGAGAACTCATGGCATGAACTTCACCAAGACCTTAGCATCATTGCCTTTCTCTTTATATAATATTATGCTTTCGAATGCATGGAACCTATACTCCTCCAACTCTAGTAGTTGGTACTTTCTTTCTAAAGATGTAAGACTAGCATCCATATTTAGTCGCTTCATCGCCCATAATGGTTTATACTCAAGGTTGACGTATAAATGACAAGACTTACCATTAAATAGTTCACAAGGTGAAGTGCCGATCGATACGAGTCTTGAAGGCAGTTGGAAAGGCCCAAAGGGACTCATCGAGCTTGATTAACCAATTCCTCAAAGATTGATCGATCGTCTTTCCAAGAATTAGCTCGAGCTCATGATTCGTCAGTTCCTCCATACTAATTGCATGTGGGTGGCAAGCGATGATCAATAAATGACTTATTCTAGTTAGTTTGAAAACTCATTTGACAATACTCGAAAGTGAGTACCCCGATCGCTTATGACCGAGAGAGGGTCATCGAATTGAGTGAGAACTCATGGCATGAACTTTACCAAGCACCTTAGCATCATTACCTTTCTGTTTATATAATATTGTGCTTTCGAATGCATGGAACCTGTACTCCTCCAACTCTAGTAGTTGGTACTTTCTTTCGAAAGATGTAAGACTAGCATCCATATTTAGTCGCTTCATCGCCCATAATGGTTTATACTCAAGGTTGACGTATAAATGACAAGACTTACCATTAAATAGTTCACAAGGTGAAGTGCCGATCGATACGAGTCTTGAAGGAAGTTGGAAAGGCCCAAAGAGCCTCATCGAGCATGATTGACCAATTCCTCGAGATTGATCGATCGTCTTTCCAAGAATTAGCCTGAGCTTAAGATTCGTCACTTTATCCAGACTAATTGCATGTGGGTGGCAAGCGAGTAGAAATAAATGAGTTATTCTAGTTAGTTTGAAACCTCGTTTGAAAATACTCTGAATGTGAGTACCCCGATTGATTATGACCGAGAGAGAGTCGTCGAATTGAGTAAGAACTCATGACATGAACTTCACCAAGACCTTAGCATCATTGCCTTTCTCTTTATATAATATTATGCTTTCGAATGCATGGAACCTATACTCCTCCAACTCTAGTAGTTGGTACTTTCTTTCTAAAGATGTAAGACTAGCATCCATATTTAGTCGCTTCATCGCCCATAATGGTTTATACTCAAGGTTGACGTATAAATGACAAGACTTACCATTAAATAGTTCACAAGGTGAAGTGCCGATCGATACGAGTCTTGAAGGCAGTTGGAAAGGCCCAAAGGGACTCATCGAGCTTGATTAACCAATTCCTCAGAGATTGATCGATCGTCTTTCCAAGAATTAGCTCGAGCTCATGATTCGTCACTTCCTCCATACTAATTGCATGTGGGTGGCAAGCGATGATCAATAAATGACTTATTCTAGTTAGTTTGAAAACTCATTTGACAATACTCTAAAAGTGAGTACCCCGATCGCTTATGACCGAGAGAGGGTCATCGAATTGAGTGAGAACTCATGGCATGAACTTTACCAGCACCTTAGCATCATTACCTTTCTCTTTATATAATATTGTGCTTTCGAATGCATGGAACCTGTACTCCTCCAACTCTAGTAGTTGGTACTTTCTTTCTAAAGATGTAAGACTAGCATCCATATTTAGTCGCTTCATCGCCCATAATGGTTCATACTCAAGGTTGACGTATAAATGACAAGACTTACCATTAAATAGTTCACAAGGTGAAGTGCCGATCGATACGAGTCTTGAAGGAAGTTGGAAAGGCCCAAAGAGCCTCATCGAGCATGATTGACCAATTCCTCGAGAGATTGATCGATCGTCTTTCCAAGAATTAGCCCGAGCTCAAGATTCGTCACTTTGTCCGGACTAATTGCATGTGGGTGGCAAGCGATAATAAATAAATGAGTTATTCTAGTTAGTTTGAAACCTCGTTCGAAAATACTCTAAATGTGAGTACCCCGATTGATTATGACCGAGAGAGAGTCGTCGAATTGAGTGAGAACTCATGGCATGAACTTCACCAGCACCTTAGCATCATTGCCTTTCTCTTTATATAATATTATGCTTTCGAATGCATGGAACCTATACTCCTCCAACTCTAGTAGTTGGTACTTTCTTTCGAAAGATGTAAGACTAGCATCCATATTTAGTCGCTTCATCGCCCATAATGGTTTATACTCAAGGTTGACGTATAAATGACAAGACTTACCATTAAATAGTTCACAAGGTGAAGTGCCGATCGATACGAGTCTTGAAGGCAAGTTGGAAAGGCCCAAAGAGACTCATCGAGCTTGATTAACCAATTCCTCGAGATTGATCGATCGTCTTTCCAAGAATTAGCTCGAGCTCATGATTCGTCACTTCCTCCATACTAATTGCATGTGGGTGGCAAGCGATGATCAATAAATGACTTATTCTAGTTAGTTTGAAAACTCATTTGACAATACTCTAAAGTGAGTACCCCGATCGCTTATGACCGAGAGAGGGTCATCGAATTGAGTGAGAACTCATGGCATGAACTTTACCAGCACCTTAGCATCATTACCTTTCTGTTTATATAATATTGTGCTTTCGAATGCATGGAACCTGTACTCCTCCAACTCTAGTAGTTGGTACTTTCTTTCGAAAGATGTAAGACTAGCATCCATATTTAGTCGCTTCATCGCCCATAATGGTTCATACTCAAGGTTGACGTATAAATGACAAGACTTACCATTAAATAGTTCACAAGGTGAAGTGCCGATCGATACGAGTCTTGAAGGAAGTTGGAAAGGCCCAAAGAGCCTCATCGAGCGTGATTGACCAATTCCTCAGAGATTGATCGATCGTCTTTCCAAGAATTAGCCCGAGCTCAAGATTCGTCACTTTGTCCAGACTAATTGCATGTGGGTGGCAAGCGATGATAAATAAATGAGTTATTCTAGTTAGTTTGAAACCTCGTTTGAAAATACTCTGAATGTGAGTACCCCGATTGATTATGACCGAGAGAGAGTCGTCGAATTGAGTGAGAACTCATGGCATGAACTTCACCAGCACCTTAGCATCATTGCCTTTCTCTTTATATAATATTATGCTTTCGAATGCATGGAACCTATACTCCTCCAACTCTAGTAGTTGGTACTTTCTTTCTAAAGATGTAAGACTAGCATCCATATTTAGTCGCTTCATCGCCCATAATGGTTTATACTCAAGGTTGACGTATAAATGACAAGACTTACCATTAAATAGTTCACAAGGTGAAGTGCCGATCGATACGAGTCTTGAAGGCGGTTGGAAAGGCCCAAAGAACCTCATCGAACTTGATTAACCAATTCCTGAGAGATTGATCGATCGTCTTTCCAAGAATTAGCTCGAGCTCATGATTCGTCACTTCCTCCAGACTAATTGCATGTGGGTGGCAATGGATGATCAATAAATGACTTATTCTACTTAGTTTGAAACCTCGTTTGAAAATACTCTAAAAGTGAGTACCCCGATTGCTTATGACCGAGAGAGAGTCGTCGAATTGAGTGAGAACTCATGGCATGAACTTCACCAGCACCTTAGCATCATTGCCTTTCTCTTTATATAATATTGTGCTTTCGAATGCATGGAACCTGTACTCCTCCAACTCTAGTAGTTGGTACTTTCTTTCTAAAGATGTAAGACTAGCATCCATATTTAGTCGCTTCATCGCCCATAATGGTTTATACTCAAGGTTGACGTATAAATGACAAGACTTACCATTAAATAGTTCACAAGGTGAAGTGCCGATCGATACGAGTCTTGAAGGCAGTTGGAAAGGCCCAAAGAGCCTCATCGAGCTTGATTGACCAATTCCTCAGAGATTGATCGATCGTCTTTCCAAGAATTAGCTCGAGCTCATGATTCGTCACTTCCTCCATACTAATTGCATGTGGGTGGCAAGCGATGATCAATAAATGACTTATTCTAGTTAGTTTGAAAACTCATTTGACAATACTCTGAAAGTGAGTACCCCGATCGCTTATGACCGAGAGAGGGTCATCGAATTGAGTGAGAACTCATGGCATGAACTTTACCAGCACCTTAGCATCATTACCTTTCTCTTTATATAATATTGTGCTTTCGAATGCATGGAACCTGTACTCCTCCAACTCTAGTAGTTGGTACTTTCTTTCTAAAGATGTAAGACTAGCATCCATATTTAGTCGCTTCATCGCCCATAATGGTTCATACTCAAGGTTGACGTATAAATGACAAGACTTACCATTAAATAGTTCACAAGGTGAAGTGCAGATCGATACGAGTCTTGAAGGCAGTTGGAAAGGCCCAAAGAACCTCATCGAACTTGATTAACCAATTCCTCAGAGATTGATCGATCGTCTTTCGAAGAATTAGCTCGAGCTCATGATTCGTCACTTCCTCCAGACTAATTGCATGTGGGTGGCAATGGATGATCAATAAATGACTTATTCTAGTTAGTTTGAAACCTCGTTTGAAAATACTCTAAAAGTGAGTACCCCGATTGCTTATGACCGAGAGAGAGTCGTCGAATTGAGAGAGAACTCATGGCATGAACTTCACCAGCACCTTAGCATCATTGCCTTTCTCTTTATATAATATTATGCTTTCGAATGCATGGAACCTATACTCCTCCAACTCTAGTAGTTGGTACTTTCTTTCTAAAGATGTAAGACTAGCATCCATATTTAGTCGCTTCATCGCCCATAATGGTTTATACTCAAGGTTGACGTATAAATGACAAGACTTACCATTAAATAGTTCACAAGGTGAAGTGCCGATCGATACGAGTCTTGAAGGCAGTTGGAAAGGCCCAAAGAGCCTCATCGAGCTTGATTAACCAATTCCTCAAAGATTGATCGATCGTCTTTCCAAGAATTAGCTCGAGCTCATGATTCGTCACTTCCTCCATACTAATTGCATGTGGGTGGCAAGCGATGATCAATAAATGACTTATTCTAGTTAGTTTGAAAACTCATTTGACAATACTCGAAAGTGAGTACCCCGATCGCTTATGACCGAGAGAGGGTCATCGAATTGAGTTAGAACTCATGGCATGAACTTTACCAGCACCTTAGCATCATTACCTTTCTGTCTATATAATATTGTGCTTTCGAATGCATGGAACCTGTACTCCTCCAACTCTAGTAGTAGGTACTTTCTTTCAAAAGATGTAAGACTAGCATCCATATTTAGTCGCTTCATCGCCCATAATGGTTTATACTCAAGGTTGACGTATAAATGACAAGACTTACCATTAAATAGTTCACAAGGTGAAGTGCCGATCGATACGAGTCTTGAAGGAAGTTGGAAAGGCCCAAAGAGCCTCATCGAGCATGATTGACCAATTCCTCAGAGATTGATCGATCGTCTTTCCAAGAATTAGCCCGAGCTCAAGATTCGTCACTTTGTCCAGACTAATTGCATGTGGGTGGCAAGCTATAATAAATAAATGAGTTATTCTAGTTAGTTTGAAACCTCGTTCGAAAATACTCTAAATGTGAGTACCCCGATTGATTATGACCGAGAGAGAGTCGTCGAATTGAGTGAGAACTCATGGCATGAACTTCACCAGCACCTTAGCATCATTGCCTTTCTCTTTATATAATATTATGCTTTCGAATGCATGGAACCTATACTCCTCCAACTCTAGTAGTTGGTACTTTCTTTCTAAAGATGTAAGACTAGCATCCATATTTAGTCGCTTCATCGCCCATAATGGTTTATACTCAAGGTTGACGTATAAATGACAAGACTTACCATTAAATAGTTCACAAGGTGAAGTGCCGATCGATACGAGTCTTGAAGGCAGTTGGAAAGGCCCAAAGGGACTCATCGAGCTTGATTAACCAATTCCTCAGAGATTGATCGATCGTCTTTCCAAGAATTAGCTCGAGCTCATGATTTGTCACTTCCTCCATACTAATTGCATGTGGCGGGCAGGCGATGATCAATAAATGACTTATTCTAGTTAGTTTGAAAACTCATTTGACAATACTCTGAAAGTGAGTACCCCGATTGCTTATGACCGAGAGAGGGTCATCGAATTGAGTGAGAACTCATGGCATGAACTTTACCAGCACCTTAGCATCATTACCTTTCTCTTTATATAATATTGTGCTTTCGAATGCATGGAACCTGTACTCCTCCAACTCTAGTAGTTGGTACTTTCTTTCTAAAGATGTAAGACTAGCATCCATATTTAGTCGCTTCATCGCCCATAATGGTTCATACTCAAGGTTGACGTATAAATGACAAGACTTACCATTAAATAGTTCACAAGGTGAAGTGCCGATCGATACGAGTCTTGAAGGCAGTTGGAAAGGCCCAAAGAGCCTCATCGAGCTTGATTGACCAATTCCTCAGAGATTGATCGATCGTCTTTCCAAGAATTAGCCCGAGCTCAAGATTCGTCACTTCCTCCAGACTAATTGCATGTGGGTGGCAAGCGATGATAAATAAATGAGTTATTCTAGTTAGTTTGAAAACTCATTTGACAATACTCTGAAAGTGAGTACCCCGATTGCTTATGACCGAGAGAGGGTCATCGAATTGAGTGAGAACTCATGGCATGAACTTTACCAAGCACCTTAGCATCATTACCTTTCTCTTTATATAATATTGTGCTTTCGAATGCATGGAACCTGTACTCCTCCAACTCTAGTAGTTGGTACTTTCTTTCTAAAGATGTAAGACTAGCATCCATATTTAGTCGCTTCATCGCCCATAATGGTTTATACTCAAGGTTGAGATATAAATGACAAGACTTACCATTAAATAGTTGACAAGGTGAAGTGCCGATCGATACGAGTCTTGAAGGCAGTTGGAAAGGCCCAAAGAGCCTCATCGAGCATGATTGACCAATTCCTCGAGAGATTGATCGATCGTCTTTCCAAGTATTAGCCCGAGCTCAAGATTCGTCACTTCCTCCGGACTAATTGCATGTGGGTGGCAAGCGATGATCAATAAATGAGTTATTCTAGTTAGTTTGAAACCTCGTTTGAAAATACTCGAAAGTGAGTACCCCGATTGCTTATGACCGAGAGAGAGTCGTCGAATTGAGTGAGAACTCATGGCATGAACTTCACCAGCACCTTAGCATCATTGCCTTTCTCTTTATATAATATTATGCTTTCGAATGCATGGAACCTATACTCCTCCAACTCTAGTAGTTGGTACTTTCTTTCTAAAGATGTAAGACTAGCATCCATATTTAGTCGCTTCATCGCCCATAATGGTTTATACTCAAGGTTGACGTATAAATGACAAGACTTACCATTAAATAGTTCACAAGGTGAAGTGCAGATCGATACGAGTCTTGAAGGAAGTTGGAAAGGCCCAAAGAACCTCATCGAACTTGATTAACCAATTCCTCAGAGATTGATCGATCGTCTTTCAAAGAATTAGCTCGAGCTCATGATTCGTCACTTCCTCCAGACTAATTGCATGTGGGTGGCAATGGATGATCAATAAATGACTTATTCTACTTAGTTTGAAACCTCGTTTGAAAATACTCTAAAAGTGAGTACCCCGATTGCTTATGACCGAGAGAGGGTCATCGAATTGAGTGAGAACTCATGGCATGAACTTTACCAGCACCTTAGCATCATTGCCTTTCTCTTTATATAATATTGTGCTTTCGAATGCATGGAACCTGTACTCCTCCAACTCTAGTAGTTGGTACTTTCTTTCTAAAGATGTAAGACTAGCATCCATATTTAGTCGCTTCATCGCCCATAATGGTTCATACTCAAGGTTGACGTATAAATGACAAGACTTACCATTAAATAGTTCACAAGGTGAAGTGCCGATCGATACGAGTCTTGAAGGAAGTTCGAAAGGCCCAAAGAGCCTGATCGAGCATGATTGACCAATTCCTCAGAGATTGATCGATCGTCTTTCCAAGAATTAGCCCGAGTTCATGATTCGTCACTTCCTCCAGACTAATTGCATGTGGGTGGCAAGCGATGATCAATAAATGAGTTATTCTAGTTAGTTTGAAACATCGTTTGAAAATACTCGAAAAGTGAGTACCCCGATTGCTTATGACCGAGAGAGAGTCGTCGAATTGAGTGAGAACTCATGGCATGAACTTCACCAGCACCTTAGCATCATTGCCTTTCTCTTTATATAATATTATGCTTTCGAATGCATGGAACCTATACTCCTCCAACTCTAGTAGTTGGTACTTTCTTTCTAAAGATGTAAGACTAGCATCCATATTTAGTCGCTTCATCGCCCATAATGGTTTATACTCAAGGTTGACGAATAAATGACAAGACTTACCATTAAATAGTTCACAAGGTGAAGTGCAGATCGATACGAGTCTTGAAGGCAGTTGGAAAGGCCCAAAGAGCCTCATCGAACTTGATTAACCAATTCCTCAGAGATTGATCGATCGTCTTTCCAAGAATTAGCTCGAGCTCATGATTCGTCACTTCCTCCAGACTAATTGCATGTGGGTGGCAAGCGATGATCAATAAATGACTTATTCTAGTTAGTTTGAAAACTCATTTGACAATACTCGAAAAAGTGAGTACCCCGATCGCTTATGACCGAGAGAGGGTCATCGAATTGAGTGACAACTCATGGCATGAACTTTACCAGCACCTTAGCATCATTACCTTTCTCTTTATATAATATTGTGCTTTCGAATGCATGGAACCTGTACTCCTCCAACTCTAGTAGTTGGTACTTTCTTTCTAAAGATGTAAGACTAGCATCCATATTTAGTCGCTTCATCGCCCATAATGGTTTATACTCAAGGTTGACGAATAAATGACAAGACTTACCATTAAATAGTTCACAAGGTGAAGTGCAGATCGATACGAGTCTTGAAGGCAGTTGGAAAGGCCCAAAGAGCCTCATCGAGCTTGATTAACCAATTCCTCAGAGATTGATCGATCGTCTTTCCAAGAATTAGCTCGAGCTCATGATTAGTCAGCTCCTCCAGACTAATTGCATGTGGGTGGCAAGCGATGATCAATAAATGACTTATTCTAGTTAGTTTGAAAACTCATTTGACAATACTCGAAAGTGAGTACCCCGATTGCTTATGACCGAGAGAGGGTCATCGAATTGAGTGAGAACTCATGGCATGAACTTTACCAGCACCTTAGCATCATTACCTTTCTCTTTATATAATATTGTGCTTTCGAATGCATGGAACCTGTACTCCTCCAACTCTAGTAGTTGGTACTTTCTTTCGAAAGATGTAAGACTAGCATCCATATTTAGTCGCTTCATCGCCCATAATGGTTTATACTCAAGGTTGACGTATAAATGACAAGACTTACCATTAAATAGTTCACAAGGTGAAGTGCCGATCGATACGAGTCTTGAAGGAAGTTGGAAAGGCCCAAAGAGCCTCATCGAGCATGATTGACCAATTCCTCAGAGATTGATCGATCGTCTTTCCAAGAATTAGCCCGAGCTCAAGATTCGTCACTTTGTCCAGACTAATTGCATGTGGGTGGCAAGAGATGATCAATAAATGAGTTATTCTAGTTAGTTTGAAACCTCGTTTGAAAATACTCTGAATGTGAGTACCGCGATTGATTATGACCGAGAGAGAGTTGTCGAATTGAGTGAGAACTCATGGCATGAACTTCACCAGCACCTTAGCATCATTGCCTTTCTCTTTATATAATATTATGCTTTCGAATGCATTGAACCTATACTCCTCCAACTCTAGTAGTTGGTACTTTCTTTCTAAAGATGTAAGACTAGCATCCATATTTAGTCGCTTCATCACCCATAATGGTTTATACTCAAGGTTGACGTATAAATGACAAGACTTACCATTAAATAGTTCACAAGGTGAAGTGCCGATCGATACGAGTCTTGAAGGCGAGTTGGAAAGGCCCAAAGAGCCTCATCGAGCTTGATTGACCAATTCCTCGAGAGATTGATCGATCGTCTTTCCAAGAATTAGCTCGAGCTCATGATTCGTCACTTCCTCCGAGACTAATTGCATGTGGGTGGCAAGCGATGATCAATAAATGACTTATTCTAGTTAGTTTGAAAACTCATTTGACAATACTCGAAAGTGAGTACCCCGATCGCTTATGACCGAGAGAGGGTCATCGAATTGAGTGAGAACTCATGGCATGAACTTTACCAGAACCTTAGCATCATTACCTTTCTGTTTATATAATATTGTGCTTTCGAATGCATGGAACCTGTACTCCTCCAACTCTAGTAGTTGGTACTTTCTTTCGAAAGATGTAAGACTAGCATCCATATTTAGTCGCTTCATCGCCCATAATGGTTTATACTCAAGGTTGACGTATAAATGACAAGACTTACCATTAAATAGTTCACAACGTGAAGTGCCGATCGATTCAAGTCTTGAAGGAAGTTGGAAAGGCCCAAAGAGCCTCATCGAACATGATTGACCAATTCCTCAGAAATTGATCGATCGTCTTTCCAAGAATTAGCCCGAGCTCAAGATTCGCCACTTTGTCAAGACTAATTGCATGTGGGTGGCAAGAGATGATCAATAAATGAGTTATTCTAGTTAGTTTGAAACCTCGTTTGAAAATACTCTGAATGTGAGTACCCCGATTGATTATGACCGAGAGAGAGTCGTCAAATTGAGTGAGAACTCATGGCATGAACTTCACCAGCACCTTAGCATCAATGCCTTTCTCTTTATATAATATTATGCTTTCGAATGCATGGAACCTATACTCCTCCAACTCTAGTAGTTGGTACTTTCTTTCGAAAGATGTAAGACTAGCATCCATATTTAGTCGCTTCATCGCCCATAATGGTTTATACTCAAGGTTGACGTATAAATGACAAGACTTACCATTAAATAGTTCACAAGGTGAAGTGCAGATCGATATGAGTCTTGAAGGCAGTTGGAAAGGCCCAAAGAGCCTCATCGAGCTTGATTAACCAATTCCTCAGAGATTGATCGATCGTCTTTCCAAGAATTAGCTCGAGCTCATGATTCGTCACTTCCTCCAGACTAATTGCATGTGGGTGGCAAGCGATGATCAATAAATGACTTATTCTAGTTAGTTTGAAAACTCATTTGACAATACTCTAAAAGTGAGTACCCCGATCGCTTATGACCGAGAGAGGGTCATCGAATTGAGTGAGAACTCATGTCATGAACTTTACCAGCACCTTAGCATCATTACCTTTCTGTTTATATAATATTGTGCTTTCGAATGCTTGGAACCTGTACTCCTCCAACTCTAGTAGTTGGTACTTTCTTTCGAAAGATGTAAGACTAGCACCCATATTTAGTCGCTTCATCGCCCATAATGGTTTATACTCAAGGTTGACGTATAAATGACAAGACTTACCATTAAATAGTTCACAACGTGAAGTGCCGATCGATTCGAGTCTTGAAGGAAGTTGGAAAGGCCCAAAGAGTCTCATCGAACATGATTGACCAATTCCTCAAAAATTGATCGATCGTCTTTCCAAGAATTAGCCCGAGCTCAAGATTCGTCACTTTGTCCAGACTAATTGCATATGGGTGGCAAGAGATGATCAATAAATGAGTTATTCTAGTTAGTTTGAAACCTCGTTTGAAAATACTCTGAATGTGAGTACCCCGATTGTTTTTGACCGAGAGAGAGTCGTCAAATTGAGTGAGAACTCATGGCATGAACTTCACCAGCACCTTAGCATCATTGCCTTTCTCTTTATATAATATTATGCTTTCGAATGCATGGAACCTATACTCCTCCAACTCTAGTAGTTGGTACTTACTTTCTAAAGATGTAAGACTAGCATCCATATTTAGTCGCTTCATCGCCCATAATGGTTTATACTCAAGGTTGACGTATAAATGACAAGACTTACCATTAAATAGTTCACAAGGTGAATTGCAGATCGATATGAGTCTTGAAGGCAGTTGGAAAGGCCCAAAGAGCCTCATCGAGCTTGATTAACCAATTCCTCAGAGATTGATCGATCGTCTTTCCAAGAATTAGCTCGAGCTCATGATTCGTCACTTCCTCCGGACTAATTGCATGTGGGTGGCAAGCGATGATCAATAAATGACTTATTCTAGTTAGTTTGAAAACTCATTTGACAATACTCTGAAAGTGAGTACCCCGATCGCTTATGACCGAGAGAGGGTCATCGAATTGAGTGAGAACTCATGTCATGAACTTTACCAGCACCTTAGCATCATTACCTTTCTGTTTATATAATATTGTGCTTTCGAATGCATGAAACCTGTACTCCTCCAACTCTAGTAGTTGGTACTTACTTTCTAAAGATGTAAGACTAGCATCCATATTTAGTCGCTTCATCGCCCATAATGGTTTATACTCAAGGTTGACGTATAAATGACAAGACTTACCATTAAATAGTTCACAAGGTGAAGTGCCGATCGATATGAGTCTTGAAGGCAGTTGGAAAGGCCCAAAGAGCCTCATCGAGCTTGATTAACCAATTCCTCAGAGATTGATCGATCGTCTTTCCAAGAATTAGCTCGAGCTCATGATTCGTCAGCTCCTCCAGACTAATTGCATGTGGGTGGCAAACGATGATCAATAAATGACTTATTCTAGTTAGTTTGAAAACTCATTTGACAATACTCTGAAAGTGAGTACCCCGATCGCTTATGACCGAGAGAGGGTCATCGAATTGAGTGAGAACTCATGTCATGAACTTTACCAGCACCTTAGCATCATTACCTTTCTGTTTATATAATATTGTGCTTTCGAATGCATGGAACCTGTACTCCTCCAACTCTAGTAGTTGGTACTTTCTTTCCAAAGATGTAAGACTAGCATCAATATTTAGTCCCTTCATCGCCCATAATGGTTTATACTCAAGGTTGACGTATAAATGACAAGACTTACCATTAAATAGTTCACAAGGTGAAGTGCCGATCGATACGAGTCTTGAAGGAAGTTGGAAAGGCCCAAAGAGCCTCATCGAACATGATTGACCAATTCCTCAGAGATTGATCGATCGTCTTTCCAAGAATTAGCCCGAGCTCAAGATTCGTCACTTTGTCCAGACTAATTGCATGTGGGTGGCAAGAGATGATCAATAAATGAGTTATTCTAGTTAGTTTGAAACCTCGTTTGAAAATACTCTGAATGTGAGTACCGCGATTGATTATGACCGAGAGAGAGTTGTCGAATTGAGTGAGAACTCATGGCATGAACTTCACCAGCACCTTAGCATCATTGCCTTTCTCTTTATATAATATTATGCTTTCGAATGCATTGAACCTATACTCCTCCAACTCTAGTAGTTGGTACATTCTTTCTAAAGATGTAAGACTAGCATCCATATTTAGTCGCTTCATCGCCCATAATGGTTTATACTCAAGGTTGACGTATAAATGACAAGACTTACCATTAAATAGTTCACAAGGTGAAGTGCCGATCGATACGAGTCTTGAAGGCAGTTGGAAAGGCCCAAAGAGCCTCATCGAGCTTGATTAACCAATTCCTCATAGATTGATCGATCGTCTTTCCAAGAATTAGCTCGAGCTCATGATTCGTCAGTTCCTCCAGACTAATTGCATGTGGGTGGCAAGCGATGATCAATAAATGACTTATTCTAGTTAGTTTGAAAACTCATTTGACAATACTCGAAAGTGAGTACCCCGATCGCTTATGACCGAGAGAGGGTCATCGAATTGAGTGAGAACTCATGGCATGAACTTTACCGGAACCTTAGCATCATTACCTTTCTGTTTATATAATATTGTGCTTTCGAATGCATGGAACCTGTACTCCTCCAACTCTAGTAGTTGGTACTTTCTTTCGAAAGATGTAAGACTAGAATCCATATTTAGTCGCTTCATCGCCCATAATGGTTTATACTCAAGGTTGACGTATAAATGACAAGACTTACCATTAAATAGTTCACAACGTGAAGTGCCGATCGATTCGAGTCTTGAAGGAAGTTGGAAAGGCACAAAGAGCGTCATCGAACATGATTGACCAATTCCTCAGAGATTGATCGATCGTCTTTCCAAGAATTAGCCCGAGCTCAAGATTCGTCACTTTGTCTAGACTAATTGCATGTGGGTGGCAAGATTTGATCAATAAATGAGTTATTCTAGTTAGTTTGAAACCTCGTTTGAAAATACTCTGAATGTGAGTACCCCGATTGATTATGAGCGAGAGAGAGTCGTCAAATTGAGTGAGAACTCATGGCATGAACTTCACCAGCACCTTAGCATCATTGCCTTTCTCTTTATATAATATTATGCTTTCGAATGCATGGAACCTATACTCCTCCAACTCTAGTAGTTGGTACTTACTTTCTAAAGATGTAAGACTAGCATCCATATTTACTCGCTTCATCGCCCATAATGGTTTATACTCAAGGTTGACGTATAAATGACAAGACTTACCATTAAATAGTTCACAAGGTGAAGTGCAGATCGATATGAGTCTTGAAGGCAGTTGGAAAGGCCCAAAGAGCCTCATCGAGCTTGATTAACGAATTCCTCAGAGATTGATCGATCGTCTTTCCAAGAATTAGCTCGAGCTCATGATTCGTCAGCTCCTCCAGACTAATTGCATGTGTGTGGCAAGCGATGATCAATAAATGACTTATTCTAGTTAGTTTGAAAACTCATTTGACAATACTCTAAAAGTGAGTACCCCGATCGCTTATGACCGAGAGAGGGTCATCGAATTGAGTGAGAACTCATGGCATGAACTTTACCGGCACCTTAGCATCATTACCTTTCTGTTTATATAATATTGTGCTTTCGAATGCATGGAACCTGTACTCCTCCAACTCTAGTAGTTGGTACTTTCTTTCGAAAGATGTAAGACTAGCATCCATATTTAGTCGCTTCATCGCCCATAATGGTTTATACTCAAGGTTGACGTATAAATGACAAGACTTACCATTAAATAGTTCACAAGGTGAAGTGCCGATCGATACGAGTCTTGAAGGAAGTTGGAAAGGCCCAAAGAGCCTCATCGAACATGATTGACCAATTCCTCAGAGATTGATCGATCGTCTTTCCAAGAATTAGCCCGAGCTCAAGATTCGTCACTTTGTCCAGACTAATTGCATGTGGGTGGCAAGAGATGATCAATAAATGAGTTATTCTAGTTAGTTTGAAACCTCGTTTGAAAATACTCTGAATGTGAGTACCGCGATTGATTATGACCGAGAGAGAGTCGTCGAATTGAGTGAGAACTCATGGCATGAACTTCACCAGCACCTTAGCATCATTGCCTTTCTCTTTATATAATATTATGCTTTGGAATGCATTGAACCTATACTCCTCCAACTCTAGTAGTTGGTACTTGCTTTCTAAAGATGTAAGACTAGCATCCATATTTAGTCGCTTCATCGCCCATAATGGTTTATACTCAAGGTTGACGTATAAATGACAAGACTTAGCATTAAATAGTTCACAAGGTGAAGTGCCAATCGATACGAGTCTTGAAGGCAGTTGGAAAGGCCGAAAGAGCCTCATCGAGCTTGATTAACCAATTCCTCAGAGATTGATCGATCGTCTTTCCAAGAATTAGCTCAAGCTCATGATTCGTCAGCTCCTCGAGACTAATTGCATGTGGGTGGCAAGCGATGATCAATAAATGACTTATTCTAGTTAGTTTGAAAACTCATTTGACAATACTCTGAAAGTGAGTACCCCGATCGCTTATGACCGAGAGAGGGTCATCGAATGGAGTGAGAACTCATGGCATGAACTTTACCAGCACCTTAGCATCAATACCTTTCTGTTTATATAATATTGTGCTTTCGAATGCATGGAACCTGTACTCCTCCAACTCTAGTAGTTGGTACTTTCTTTCGAAAGATGTAAGACTAGCATCCATATTTAGTCTCTTCATCGCCCATAATGGTTTATACTCAAGGTAGACGTATAAATGACAAGACGTACCATTAAATAGTTCACAAGGTGAAGTGTCGATACGAGTCTTGAAGGAAGTTGGAAAGGCCCAAAGAGCCTCATCGAGCATGATTGACCAATTCCTCAGAGATTGATCGATCGTCTTTCCAAGAATTAGCCCGAGCTTAAGATTCGTCACTTTGTCCAGACTAATTGCATGTGGGTGGCAAGAGATGATCAATAAATGAGTTATTCTAGTTAGTTTGAAACCTCGTTTGAAAATACTCTGAATGTGAGTACCCCGATTGATTATGACCGAGAGAGAGTCGTCGAATTGAGTGAGAACTCATGGCATGAACTTCACCAGCACCTTAGCATCATTGCCTTATCTTTATATAATATTATGCTTTCTAATGCATGGAACCTATACTCCTCCAACTCTAGTAGTTGGTACTTTCTTTTTAAAGATGTAAGACTAGCATCCATATTTAGTCGCTTCATCGCCTATAATGGTTTATACTCAAGGTTGAAGTATAAATGACAAGAATTACCATTAAATAGTTCACAAGGTGAAGTGCCGATCGATACGAGTCTTGAAGGCGGTTGGAAAGGCCCAAAGAGCCTCATCGAGCTTGATTAACCAATTCCTCAGAGATTGATCGATCGTCTTTCCAAGAATTAGCTCATGATTCGTCACTTCCTCCAGACTAATTGCATGTGGGTGGCAAGCGATGATCAATAAATGACTTATTCTAGTTAGTTTGAAAACTCATTTGACAATACTCTGAAAGTGAGTTCCCCGATTGCTTATGACCGAGAGAGGGTCATCGAATTGAGTGAGAACTCATGGCATAAACTTTACCAGCACCTTAGCATCATTACCTTTCTTTTTATATAATAGTGCGCTTTTGAATGCATGGAACCTGTACTCCTCCAACGCTAGTATTTGGTACTTTCTTTCTAAAGCTGTAACACTAGCATCTATATTTAGTAGCTTCATCGCCCATAATGGTTTATGCTTAAGGTTGACTGATAAATGACAAGACTTACCATTAAATAGTCGACAATGTCAAGTGCCGATCGCTACGAGTCTTGAAGGTAGGTCGAAAGGCGCAAAGAGCATCATCGAGCTTTATTGACCAATTCCTTAGAGATTGATCGATCGTATTTCAAACAACTAGCTCGATCTCATGATTCGTCTCTTCCTCCAGACTAATTGCATGTAGGTGGCAAGTGATGATCAATAAATGACTTATTCTAGTTAGTTTGAAAACTCATTTGACAATACTCTGAAAGTTAGTACCCTGATTGCTTATGACCGAGAGAGGGTCATCGAATTGAGTGAGAACTCATGGCATGAACTTTACCAGCACCTTAGAATCATTACCTTTCTCTTTATATAATAGTGCGCTTTCGAATGCATGGAACCTGTACTCCTCCAACTCTAGTATTTGGTACTTTCTTTCCAAAGCTGTAACACTAGCATCTATATTTAGTAGCTTCATCGCCCATAATGGTTTATGCTCAAGGTTGACTGATAAATGACAAGGCTTACCATTAAATAGTCGAAAAGTTGAAGTGTCGATCGATACGAGTCTTGAAGGCACTTGGAAAGGCCCAAAGAGCCTCATCGAGCTTGATTGACCAATTCCTCAGAGATTGATCGATCGTCTTTCCAAGAATTAGGCCGAGCTCAAGATTCGTCACTTCCTCCAGACTAATTGCTGTGGGTGGCAAGTGATGTTCAATAAATGAGTTATTCTAGTTAGTTTGGAACCTCGTTTGAAAATACTCTGAATGTGAGTACCCCGATTGATTATGACCGAGAGAGTCGTCGAATTGAGTGAGAACTCATGGCATGAACTTCACCAGCATCTTAGCATCATTGCCTTTCTCTTTATATAATATTATGCTTTCGAATGCATGGAACCTATACTCCTCCAACTCTAGTAGTTGGTACTTTCTTTCTAAAGATGTAAGACTAGCATCCATATTTAGTCGCTTCATCGCCCATAATGGTTTATACTCAAGGTTGACGTATAAATGACAAGACTTACCATTAAATATTTCACAAGGTGAAGTGCGGATCGATACGAGTCTTGAAGGTAGTTGGAAAGGCCCAAAGAGCCTCATCGAGCTTGATTAACCAATTCCACAGAGATTGATCGATCGTCTTTCCAAGAATTAGCTCGAGCTCATGATTCGTCACTTTGTCCAGACTAATTGCATGTGGGTGGCAAGAGATGATCAATAAATGAGTTATTCTAGTTAGTTTGAAACCTCGTTTGAAAATACTCATAATGTGAGTACCCCGATTAATTATGACCGAGAGAGAGTCGTCGAATTGAGTGAGAACTCATGGCGTGAACTTCACCAGCACCTTAGCATCATTGCCTTTCTCTTTATATAATATTATGCTTTCGAATGCATGGACCCTATACTCCTCCAACTCTAGTAGTTGGTACTTTCTTTCTAAAGATGTAAGACTAGCATCCATATTTAGTCGCTTCATCGCCTATAATGGTTTATACTCAAGGTTGACGTATAAATGACAAGACTTACCATTAAATAGTTCACAAGGTGAAGTGCCGATTGATATGAGTCTTGAAGGCAGTTGGAAAGGCCCAAAGGGCCTCATCGAGCTTAATTAACCAATTCCTCAGAGATTGATCGATCGTCTTTCTAAGAATTAGCTCGAGCTCATGATTCGTCAGTTCCTCCAGACTAATTGCATGTGGGTGGCAAGCGATAATCAATAAATGACTTATTCTAGTTAGTTTGAAAACTCATTTGACAATACTCTGAAAGTTAGTACCCCGATCGCTTATGACCGAGAGAGGGTCATCGAATTGAGTGAGAACTCATGGCATGAACTTTACTAGCACCTTAGAATCATTACCTTTCTCTTTATATAATAGTGCACTTTCGAATGCATGGAACTTGTACTCCTCCAACACTAGTATTTGGTACTTTCTTTCCAAAGCTGTAACACTAGAATCTATATTTAGTATCTTCATCGCCCATAATGGTTTATGCTCAAGGTTGACTGATAAATGACAAGACTTACCATTAAATTGTCGACAAGGTGAAGTGTCGATCGATACGAGGCTTGAAGGCACTTGGAAAGGCCCAAAGAGCCTCATCGAGCTTGATTGACCAATTCCTCAGAGATTGATCGATCGTCTTTCCAAGAATTAGCCCGAGCTCAAGATTCGTCACTTTTTCCAGACTAATTGCATGTGGGTGGCAAGCGATGATCAATAAATGAGTTATTCTAGTTAGTTTGAAACCTCGTTTGAAAATACTCTGAATATGAGTACCCCGATTCCTTATGACCGAGAGAGAGTCGTCGAATTGGGAGAGAACTCATGGCATGAACTTCACCAGCACCTTAGCATCATTGCCTTTCTCTTTATATAATATTATGCTTTCGAATGCATGGACCCTATACTCCTCCAACTCTAGTAGTTGGTACTTTCTTTCTAAAGATGTAAGACTAGCATCCATATTTAGTCGCTTCATCGCCTATAATGGTTTATACTCAAGGTTGACGTATAAATGACAAGACTTACCATTAAATAGTTCACAAGGTGAAGTGCGGATCGATACGAGTCTTGAAGGCACTTGGAAAGGCCCAAAGAGCCTCATCGAGCTTGATTGACCAATTCCTCAGAGATTGATCGATCGTCTTTCGAAGAATTAGCCCAGGCTCATGATTCGTCAGTTCCTCCAGACTAGTTGCATGTGGGTGGCAAGCGATGATCAATAAATGAGTTATTCTAGTTAGTTTGAAACCTCGTTTTAAAATACTCTGAATGTGAGTACCCCGAATACTTATGACCGAGAGAGGGTCATCAAATTGAGTGAGAACTCATGGCATGAACTTTACTAGCACCTTAGAATCATTACCTTTCTCTTTATATAATAGTGCACTTTCGAATGCATGGAACTTGTACTCCTCCAACTCTAGTATTTGGTACTTTCTTTCCAAAGCTGTAACACTAGCATCTATATTTAGTAGCTTTATCGCCCATAATGGTTTATGCTCAAGGTTGACTGATAAATGACAAGACTTACCATTAAATAGTCGACAAGGTGAAGTGTCGATCGATACGAGTCTTGAAGGCAGTTGGAAAGGCCCAAAGAGCCTCATCGAGCTTGATTAACCAATTCCTCAGAGATTGATCGATCGTCTTTCCAAGAATTAGCTCGAGCTCATGATTCGTCAGTTCCTCCAGACTAATTGCATGTGGGTGGCAAGAGATGATCAATAAATGACTTATTCTAGTTAGTTTGAAAACTCATTTGACAATACTCTGAAAGTGAGTACCCCGATCGCTTATGACCGAGAGAGGGTCATCGAATTGAGTGAGAACTCATGGCATGAACTTTACCAGAACCTTAGCATCATTACCTTTCTGTTTATATAATATTGTGCTTTCGAATGCATGGAACCTGTACTCCTCCAACTCTAGTAGTTGGTACTTTCTTTCGAAAGATGTAAGACTAGCATCCATATTTAGTCGCTTCATCGCCCATAATGGTTTATACTCAAGGTTGACGTATAAATGACAAGACTTACCATTAAATAGTTCACAAGGTGAAGTGCCGATCGATACGAGTCTTGAAGGAAGTTGGAAAGGCCCAAAGAGCCTCATCGAACATGATTGACCAATTCCTCAGAGATTGATCGATCGTCTTTCCAAGAATTAGCCCGAGCTCAAGATTCGTCACTTTGTCCAGACTAATTGCATGTGGGTGGCAAGAGATGGTCAATAAATGAGTTATTCTAGTTAGTTTGAAACCTCGTTTGAAAATACTCTGAATGTGAGTACCCCGATTGATTATGACCGAGAGAGAGTCGTCGAATTGAGTGAGAACTCATGGCATGAACTTCACCAGGCACCTTAGCATCATTGCCTTTCTCTTTATATAATATTATGCTTTCGAATGCATGGAACCTATACTCCTCCAACTCTAGTAGTTGGTACTTTCTTTCTAAAGATGTAAGACTAGCATCCATATTTAGTCGCTTCATCGCCCATAATGGTTTATACTCAAGGTTGACGTATAAATGACAAGACTTACCATTAAATAGTTCACAAGGTGAAGTGCCGATCGATACAAGTCTTGAAGGCAGTTGGGAAGGCCCAAAGAGCCTCATCGAGCTTGATTAACCAATTCATCAGAGATTGATCGATCGTCTTACCAAGAATTAGCTCGAGCTCATGATTCGTCACTTCCTCCAGACTAATTGCATGTGGGTGGAAAGCGATGATCAATAAATGAGTTATTCTAGTTAGTTTGAAACCTCGTTTGAAAATACTCTGAATGTGAGTACCCCGATTCCTTATGACCGAGAGACAGTCAACGAATTGAGTGAGAACTCATAGCATGAACTTTACCAGCACCTTAGCATCATTGCCTTTCTCTTTATATAATAGTGCGCTTTCGAATGCATGGAACCTGTACACCTCCAACGCTAGTATTTTGTACTTTCTTTCTAAAGTTGTAACACTAGCATTTATATTTAGTAGCTTCATCGCACATAATGGATTATGCTCAAGGTTGACATATAAATGACAAGACTTACCATTAAATAGTTCACAAGGTGAAGTGCCGATCGATACGAGTCTTGAAGAAAGTTGGAAAGGCCCAAAGTGCCTCATCGAGCATGATTGACCAATTCCTCAGAGATTGATCGATCGTCTTTCCAAGAATTAGCCCGAGCTCAAGATTCGTCACTTTGTCCAAACTAATTGCATGTGGGTGGCAAGAGATGATCAATAAATGAGTTATTCTAGTTAGTTTGAAACATCGTTTGAAAATACTCTAAATGTGAGTACCCCGATTGATTATGACCGAGAGAGAGTCGTCGAATTGAGTGAGAACTCATGGCATGAACTTCACCAGCACCTTAGCATCATTGCCTTTCTCTTTATATAATATTATGCTTTCGAATGCATGGAACCAATACTCCTCCAACTCTAGTAGTTGGTACTTTCTTTCTAAAGATGTAAGACTAGCATCCATATTTAGTCGCTTCATCGCCCATAATGGTTTATACTCAAGGTTGACGTATAAATGACAAGACTTACCATTAAATAGTTCACAAGGTGAAGTGCGGATCGATACGAGTCTTGAAGGAAGTTGGAAAGGCCCAAAGAGCCTCATCGAGCTTGATTAACCAATTCCTCAGAGATTGATCGATCGTCTTTCCAAGAATTAGCTCGAGCTCATGATTCGTCACTTCTTCCAGACTAATTGCATGTGGGTGGCAAACGATGATCAATAAATGACTTATTCTAGTTAGTTTCAAAACTCATTTGACAATACTCTGAAAGTGAGTTCCCCGATTTCTTATGACCGAGAGAGGGTCATCGAATTGAGTGAGAACTCATGGCATGAACTTTACCAGCACCTTAGCATCATTACCTTTCTGTTTATATAATAGTGCGCTTTCGAATGCATGGAACTTGTACTCCTCCAACTCTAGTATTTGGTACTTTCTTTCCAAAGCTGTAACACTAGCATCTATATTTTAGTAGCTTCATCGCCCATAATGGTTTATGCTCAAGGTTGACTGATAAATGACAAGACTTACCATTAAATAGTCGACAACGTGAAGTGTCGATCGATACGAGTCTTGAAGGCACTTGGAAAGGCCCAAAGAGCCTCATCGAGCTTGATTGACCAATTCCTCAGAGATTGATCCATCGTCTTTCCAAGAATTAGCCCGAGCTCAAGATTCGTCACTTCCTCCAGACTAATTGCATGTGGGTGGCAAGCGATGATCAATAAATGAGTTATTCTAGTTAGTTTGAAACCTCGTTTGAAAATACTCTGAATGTGAGTACCCCGATCGCTTATGACCGAGAGAGGGTCATGGAATTGAGTGAGAACTCATGGCATGAATTTTACCAGCACCTTAGCATCATTACCTTTCTCTTTATATAAATATTGTGCTTTCGAATGCATGGAACCTGTACTCCTCCAACTCTAGTAGTTGGTACTTTCTTTCTAAAGATGTAAGACTAGCATCCATATTTAGTCGCTTCATCGCCCATAATGGTTTATACTCAAGGTTGACGTATAAATTACAAGACTTCCCATTAAATAGTTCACAAGGTGAAGTGCCGATCGATACGAGTCTTGAAGGAAGTTGGAAAGGCCCAAAGAGCCTCATCGAGCATGATTGACCAATTCCTCAGAGAATGATCGATCGTCTTTCCAAGAATTAGCCCGAGCTCAAGATTCGTCACTTTGTCCAGACTAATTGCATGTGGGTGGAAAGAGATGATCAATAAATGAGTTATTCTAGTTAGTTTGAAACCTCGTTTGAAAATACTCTAAATGTGAGTACCCCGATTGATTATGACCGAGAGAGAGTCGTCGAATTGAGTGAGAACTCATGGCATGAACTTCACCAGCACCTTAGCATCATTGCCTTTCTCTTTATATAATATTATGCTTTCTAATGCATGGAACCTATACTCCTCAAACTCTAGTAGTTGGTACTTTCTTTCTAAAGATGTAAGAATAGCATCCATATTTAGTCGCTTCATCGCCCATAATGGTTTATACTCAAGGTTGACGTATAAATGACAAGACTTACCATTAAATAGTTCACAAGGTGAAGTGCGGATCGATACGAGTCTTGAAGGAAGTTGGAAAGGCCCAAAGAGGCTCATCGAGCTTGATTAACCAATTCCTCAGAGATTGATCGATCGTCTTTCCAAGAATTAGCTCGAGCTCATGATTCGTCACTTCTTCCAGACTAATTCCATGTGGGTGGCAAGCGATGATCAATAAATGACTTATTCTAGTTAGTTTGAAAACTCATTTGACAATACTGCGAAAGTGAGTTCCCCGATTTCTTATGACCGAGAGAGGGTCATCGAATTGAGTGAGAACTCATGGCATGAACTTTACCAGCACCTTAGCATCATTACCTTTCTGTTTATATAATAGTGCGCTTTCGAATGCATGGAACTTGTACTCCTCCAACTCTAGTATTTGGTACTTTCTTTCCAAAGCTGTAGCACTAGCATCTATATTTAGTAGCCTCATCGCCCATAATGGTTTATGCTCAAGGTTGACTGATAAATGACAAGACTTACCATAAATAGTCGACAACGTGAAGTGTCGATCAATACGAGTCTTGAAGGCACTTGGAAAGGCCCAAAGAGCCTCATCGAGCTTGATTGACCAATTCCTCAGAGATTGATCCATCGTCTTTCCAAGAATTAGCCCGAGCTCAAGATTCGTCACTTCCTCCAGACTAATTGCATGTGGGTGGCAAGCGATGATCAATAAATGAGTTATTCTAGTTAGTTTGAAACCTCGTTTGAAAATACTCGAATGTGAGTACCCCGATCGCTTATGACCGAGAGAGGGTCATGGAATTGAGTGAGAACTCATGGCATGAATTTTACCAGCACCTTAGCATCATTACCTTTCTCTTTATATAATATTGTGCTTTCGAATGCATGGAACACCGTACTCCTCCAACTCTAGTAGTTGGTACTTTCTTTCTAAAGATGTAAGACTAGCATCCATATTTAGTCGCTTCATCGCCCATAATGGTTTATACTCAAGGTTGACGTATAAATTACAAGACTTCCCATTAAATAGTTCACAAGGTGAAGTGCCGATCGATACGAGTCTTGAAGGAAGTTGGAAAGGCCCAAAGAGGCTCATCGAGCTTGATTAACCAATTCCTCAGAGATTGATCGATCGTCTTTCCAAGAATTAGCTCGAGCTCATGATTCGTCACTTCTTCCAGACTAATTCCATGTGGGTGGCAAGCGATGATCAATAAATGACTTATTCTAGTTAGTTTGAAAACTCATTTGACAATACTCTGAAAGTGAGTTCCCCGATTTCTTATGACCGAGAGAGGGTCATCGAATTGAGTGAGAACTCATGGCATGAACTTTACCAAGCACCTTAGCATCATTACCTTTCTCTTTATATAATAGTGCGCTTTCGAATGCATGGAACTTGTACTCCTCCAACTCTAGTATTTGGTACTTTCTTTCCAAAGCTGTAGCACTAGCATCTATATTTAGTAGCCTCATCGCCCATAATGGTTTATGCTCAAGGTTGACTGATAAATGACAAGACTTACCATAAATAGTCGACAACGTGAAGTGTCGATCAATACGAGTCTTGAAGGCACTTGGAAAGGCCCAAAGAGCCTCATCGAGCTTGATTGACCAATTCCTCAGAGATTGATCCATCGTCTTTCCAAGAATTAGCCCGAGCTCAAGATTCGTCACTTCCTCCAGACTAATTGCATGTGGGTGGCAAGCGATGATCAATAAATGAGTTATTCTAGTTAGTTTGAAACCTCGTTTGAAAATACTCTGAATGTGAGTACCCCGATCGCTTATGACCGAGAGAGGGTCATGGAATTGAGTGAGAACTCATGGCATGAATTTTACCAGCACCTTAGCATCATTACCTTTCTCTTTATATAATATTGTGCTTTCGAATGCATGGAACTCGTACTCCTCCAACTCTAGTAGTTGGTACTTTCTTTCTAAAGATGTAAGACTAGCATCCATATTTAGTCGCTTCATCGCCCATAATGGTTTATACTCAAGGTTGACGTATAAATTACAAGACTTCCCATTAAATAGTTCACAAGGTGAAGTGCCGATCGATACGAGTCTTGAAGGAAGTTGGAAAGGCCCAAAGAGCCTCATCGAGCATGATTGACCAATTCCTCAGAGAATGATCGATCGTCTTTCCAAGAATTAGCCCGAGCTCAAGATTCGTCACTTTGTCCAGACTAATTGCATGTGGGTGGAAAGAGATGATCAATAAATGAGTTATTCTAGTTAGTTTGAAACCTCGTTTGAAAATACTCTAAATGTGAGTACCCCGATTGATTATGACCGAGAGAGAGTCGTCGAATTGAGTGAGAACTCATGGCATGAACTTCACCAACACCTTAGCATCATTGCCTTTCTCTTTATATAATATTATGCTTTCTAATGCATGGAACCTATACTCCTCAAACTCTAGTAGTTGGTACTTTCTTTCTAAAGATGTAAGAATAGCATCCATATTTAGTCGCTTCATCGCCCATAATGGTTTATACTCAAGGTTGACGTATAAATGACAAGACTTACCATTAAATAGTTCACAAGGTGAAGTGCGGATCGATACGAGTCTTGAAGGAAGTTGGAAAGGCCCAAAGAGGCTCATCGAGCTTGATTAACCAATTCCTCAGAGATTGATCGATCGTCTTTCCAAGAATTAGCTCGAGCTCATGATTCGTCACTTCTTCCAGACTAATTCCATGTGGGTGGCAAGCGATGATCAATAAATGACTTATTCTAGTTAGTTTGAAAACTCATTTGACAATACTCTGAAAGTGAGTTCCCCGATTTCTTATGACCGAGAGAGGGTCATCGAATTGAGTGAGAACTCATGGCATGAACTTTACCAGCACCTTAGCATCATTACCTTTCTGTTTATATAATAGTGCGCTTTCGAATGCATGGAACTTGTACTCCTCCAACTCTAGTATTTGGTACTTTCTTTCCAAAGCTGTAACACTAGCATCTATATTTAGTAGCCTCATCGCCCATAATGGTTTATGCTCAAGGTTGACTGATAAATGACAAGACTTACCATTAAATAGTCGACAACGTGAAGTGTCGATCGATACGAGTCTTGAAGGCACTTGGAAAGGCCCAAAGAGCCTCATCGAGCTTGATTGACCAATTCCTCAGAGATTGATCCATCGTCTTTCCAAGAATTAGCCCGAGCTCAAGATTCGTCACTTCCTCCAGACTAATTACATGTGGGTGGCAAGCGATGATCAATAAATGAGTTATTCTAGTTAGTTTGAAACCTCGTTTGAAAATACTCTGAATGTGAGTACCCCTATCGCTTATGACCGAGAGAGGGTCATGGAATTGAGTGAGAACTCATGGCATGAATTTTACCAGCACCTTAGCATCATTACCTTTCTCTTTATATAATATTGTGCTTTCGAATGCATGGAACCTGTACTCCTCCAACTCTAGTAGTTGGTACTTTCTTTCTAAAGATGTAAGACTAGCATCCATATTTAGTCGCTTCATCGCCCATAATGGTTTATACTCAAGGTTGACGTATAAATTACAAGACTTCCCATTAAATAGTTCACAAGGTGAAGTGCCGATCGATACGAGTCTTGAAGGAAGTTGGAAAGGCCCAAAGAGCCTCATCGAGCATGATTGACCAATTCCTCAGAGATTGATCGATCGTCTTTCCAAGAATTAGCCCCAGCTCAAGATTCGTCACTTTGTCCAGACTAATTGCATGTGGGTGGCAAGAGATGATCAATAAATGAGTTATTCTAGTTAGTTTGAAACCTCGTTTGAAAATACTCTAAATGTGAGTACCCCGATTGATTATGACCGAGAGAGAGTCGTCGAATTGAGTCAGAACTCATGGCATGAACTTCACCAAGCACCTTAGCATCATTGCCTTTCTCTTTATATAATATTATGCTTTCGAATGCATGGAACCTATACTCCTCCAACTCTAGTAGGTGGTACTTTCTTTCTAAAGATGTAAGACTAGCATCCATATTTAGTCGCTTCATCGCCCATAATGGTTTATACTCAAGGTTGACGTATAAATGACAAGACTTACCATTAAATAGTTCACAAGGTGAAGTGCGGATCGATAGGAGTCTTGAAGGAAGTTGGAAAGGCCCAAAGAGCCTCATCGAGCTTGATTAACCAATTCCTCAGAGATTGATCGATCGTCTTTCCAAGAATTAGCTCGAGCTCATGATTCGTCACTTCTTCCAGACTAATTGCATGTGGGTGGCAAGCGATGATCAATAAATGACTTATTCTAGTTAGTTTGAAAACTCATTTGACAATACTCTGAAAGTGAGTTCCCCGATTTCTTATGACCGAGAGAGGGTCATCGAATTGAGTGAGAACTCATGGCATGAACTTTACCAAGCACCTTAGCATCATTACCTTTCTCTTTATATAATAGTGCGCTTTCGAATGCATGGAACTTGTACTCCTCCAACTCTAGTATTTGGTACTTTCTTTCCAAAGCTGTAACACTAGCATCTATATTTAGTAGCTTCATCGCCCATAATGGTTTATGCTCAAGGTTGACTGATAAATGACAAGACTTACCATTAAATAGTCGACAACGTGAAATGTTGATCATTACGAGTCTTGAAGGCACTTGGAAAGGCCCAAAGAGCCTCATCGAGCTTGATTGACCAATTCCTCAGAGATTGATCCATCGTCTTTCCAAGAATTAGCCCGAGCTCAAGATTCGTCACTTCCTCCAGACTAATTACATGTGGGTGGCAAGCGATGATCAATAAATGAGTTATTCTAGTTAGTTTGAAACCTCGTTTGAAAATACTCTGAATGTGAGTACCCCGATCGCTTATGACCGAGAGAGGGTCATGGAATTGAGTGAGAACTCATGGCATGAATTTTACCAGCACCTTAGCATCATTACCTTTCTCTTTATATAATATTGTGCTTTCGAATGCATGGAACTCCGTACTCCTCCAACTCTAGTAGTTGGTACTTTCTTTCTAAAGATGTAAGACTAGCATCCATATTTAGTCGCTTCATCGCCCATAATGGTTTATACTCAAGGTTGACGTATAAATTACAAGACTTCCCATTAAATAGTTCACAAGGTGAAGTGCCGATCGATACGAGTCTTGAAGGAAGTTGGAAAGGCCCAAAGAGCCTCATCGAGCATGATTGACCAATTCCTCGAGATTGATCGGTCGTCTTTCCAAGAATTAGCCCGAGCTCAAGATTCGTCACTTTGTCCAGACTAATTGCATGTGGGTGGCAAGCGATGATCAATAAATGAGTTATTCTAGTTAGTTTGAAACCTCGTTTGAAAATACTCTAAATGTGAGTACCCCGATTGATTATGACCGAGAGAGAGTCGTCGAATTGAGTCAGAACTCATGGCATGAACTTCACCAGCACCTTAGCATCATTGCCTTTCTCTTTATATAATATTATGCTTTCGAATGCATGGAACCTATACTCCTCCAACTCTAGTAGGTGGTACTTTCTTTCTAAAGATGTAAGACTAGCATCCATATTTAGTCGCTTCATCGCCCATAATGGTTTATACTCAAGGTTGACGTATAAATGACAAGACTTACCATTAAATAGTTCACAAGGTGAAGTGCGGATCGATAGGAGTCTTGAAGGAAGTTGGAAAGGCCCAAAGAGCCTCATCGAGCATGATTGACCAATTCCTCAGAGATTGATCGATCGTCTTTCCAAGAATTAGCCCCAGCTCAAGATTCGTCACTTTGTCCAGACTAATTGCATGTGGGTGGCAAGAGATGATCAATAAATGAGTTATTCTAGTTAGTTTGAAACCTCGTTTGAAAATACTCTAAATGTGAGTACCCCGATTGATTATGACCGAGAGAGAGTCGTCGAATTGAGTCAGAACTCATGGCATGAACTTCACCAGCACCTTAGCATCATTGCCTTTCTCTTTATATAATATTATGCTTTCGAATGCATGGAACCTATACTCCTCCAACTCTAGTAGGTGGTACTTTCTTTCTAAAGATGTAAGACTAGCATCCATATTTAGTCGCTTCATCGCCCATAATGGTTTATACTCAAGGTTGACGTATAAATGACAAGACTTACCATTAAATAGTTCACAAGGTGAAGTGCGGATCGATAGGAGTCTTGAAGGAAGTTGGAAAGGCCCAAAGAGCCTCATCGAGCTTGATTAACCAATTCCTCGAAGATTGATCGATCGTCTTTCCAAGAATTAGCTCGAGCTCATGATTCGTCACTTCTTCCAGACTAATTGCATGTGGGTGGCAAGCGATGATCAATAAATGACTTATTCTAGTTAGTTTGAAAACTCATTTGACAATACTCTGAAAGTGAGTTCCCCGATTTCTTATGACCGAGAGAGGGTCATCGAATTGAGTGAGAACTCATGGCATGAACTTTACCAGCACCTTAGCATCATTACCTTTCTGTTTATATAATAGTGCGCTTTCGAATGCATGGAACTTGTACTCCTCCAACTCTAGTATTTGGTACTTTCTTTCCAAAGCTGTAACACTAGCATCTATATTTAGTAGCTTCATCGCCCATAATGGTTTATGCTCAAGGTTGAGTGATAAATGACAAGACTTACCATTAAATAGTCGACAACGTGAAATGTTGATCATTACGAGTCTTGAAGGCACTTGGAAAGGCCCAAAGAGCCTCATCGAGCCTGATTGACCAATTCCTCAGAGATTGATCCATCGTCTTTCCAAGAATTAGCCCGAGTTCAAGATTCGTCACTTCCTCCAGACTAATTGCATGTGGGTGGCAAGCGATGATCAATAAATGAGTTATTCTAGTTAGTTTGAAACCTCGTTTGAAAATACTCTGAATGTGAGTACCCCGATCGCTTATGACCGAGAGAGGGTCATGGAATTGAGTGCGAACTCATGGCATGAATTTTACCAGCACCTTAGCATCATTACCTTTCTCTTTATATAATATTGTGCTTTCGAATGCATGGAACTCGTACTCCTCCAACTCTAGTAGTTGGTACTTTCTTTCTAAAGATGTAAGACTAGCATCCATATTTAGTCGCTTCATCGCCCATAATGGTTTATACTCAAGGTTGACGTATAAATTACAAGACTTCCCATTAAATAGTTCACAAGGTGAAGTGCCGATCGATACGAGTCTTGAAGGAAGTTGGAAAGGCCCAAAGAGCCTCATCGAGCATGATTGACCAATTCCTCAGAGATTGATCGGTCGTCTTTCCAAGAATTAGCCCGAGCTCAAGATTCGTCACTTTGTCCAGACTAATTGCATGTGGGTGGCAAGCGATGATCAATAAATGAGTTATTCTAGTTAGTTTGAAACCTCGTTTGAAAATACTCTGAATGTGAGTACCCCGATTGATTATGACCGAGAGAGAGTCGTCGTATTGAGTGAGAACTCATGGCATGAACTTCACCAAGCACCTTAGCATCATTGCCTTTCTCTTTATATAATATTATGCTTTCGAATGCATGGAACCTATACTCCTCCAACTCTAGTAGTTGGTACTTTCTTTCTAAACATTTAAGACTAGCATCTATATTTAGTTGCTTCATCGCCCATAATGGTTTATACTCAAGGTTGACGTATAAATGACAAGACTTACCATTAAATAGTTCACAAGGTGAAGTGCGGATCGATACGAGTCTTGAAGGTAGTTGGAAAGGCCCAAAGAGCCTCATCGAGCTTGATTAACCAATTCCACAGAGATTGATCGATCGTCTTTCCAAGAATTAGCTCGAGCTCATGATTCGTCACTTCCTCCAGACTAATTGCATGTTGGTGGCAAGCGATGATCACTAAATGACTTATTCTAGTTCGTTTGAAAACTCATTTGACAATACTCTGAAAGTGAGTACCCTGATTGCTTATGACCGAGAGAGGGTCATCGAATTGAGTGAGAACTCATGGCATGAACTTTACCAGCACCATAGCATCATTACCTTTCTGTTTATTTAATAGTGCGCTTTCAAATGCATGGAACTTTACTCCTCCAACGCTTGTATTTGGTACTTTCTTTCTAAAGCTGTAACACTAGCATCTATATTTAGTAGCTTCATCGCCCATAATGGTTTATGCTCAAGGTTGACCGATAAATGACAAGACTTACCATTAAATAGTCGACAACGTGAAATGTTGATCATTACGAGTCTTGAAGGCACTTGGAAAGGCCCAAAGAGCCTCATCGAGCTTGATTGACCAATTCCTCAGAGATTGATCCATCGTCTTTCCAAGAATTAGCCCGAGCTCAAGATTCGTCACTTCCTCCAGACTAATTGCATGTGGGTGGCAAGCGATGATCAATAAATGAGTTATTCTAGTTAGTTTGAAACCTCGTTTGAAAATACTCTGAATGTGAGTACCCCGATCGCTTATGACCGAGAGAGGGTCATGGAATTGAGTGCGAACTCATGGCATGAATTTTACCAGCACCTTAGCATCATTACCTTTCTCTTTATATAATATTGTGCTTTCGAATGCATGGAACCTGTACTCCTCCAACTCTAGTAGTTGGTACTTTCTTTCTAAAGATGTAAGACTAGCATCCATATTTAGTCGCTTCATCGCCCATAATGGTTTATACTCAAGGTTGACGTATAAATTACAAGACTTCCCATTAAATAGTTCACAAGGTGAAGTGCCGATCGATACGAGTCTTGAAGGAAGTTGGAAAGGCCCAAAGAGCCTCATCGAGCATGATTGACCAATTCCTCAGAGATTGATCGGTCGTCTTTCCAAGAATTAGGCCGAGCTCAAGATTCGTCACTTTGTCCAGACTAATTGCATGTGGGTGGCAAGCGATGATCAATAAATGAGTTATTCTAGTTAGTTTGGAACCTCGTTTAAAAATACTCTGAATGTGAATACCCTGATTGATTATGACCGAGAGAGAGTCGTCGTATTGAGTGAGAACTCATGGCATGAACTTCACCAGCACCTTAGCATCATTGCCTTTCTCTTTATATAATATTATGCTTTCGAATGCATGGAACCTATACTCCTCCAACTCTAGTAGTTGGTACTTTCTTTCTAAACATTTAAGACTAGCATCTATATTTAGTCGCTTCATCGCACATAATGGTTTATACTCAAGGTTGACGTATAAATGACAAGACTTACCATTAAATAGTTCACAAGGTGAAGTGCGGATCGATACGAGTCTTGAAGGTAGTTGGAAAGGCCCAAAGAGCCTCATCGAGCTTGATTAACCAATTCCATAGAGATTGATCGATTGTCTTTCTAAGAATTAGCTCGAGCTCATGATTCGTCACTTCCTCCAGACTAATTGCATGTGGGTGGCAAGCGATGATCAGTAAATGACTTATTCTAGTTAGTTTGAAAACTCATTTGACAATACTCTGAAAGTGAGTACCCCGATTGCTTATGACCGAGAGAGGGTCATCGAATTGAGTGAGAACTCATGGCATGAACTTTACCAGCACCTTAGAATCATTACCTTTCTCTTTATATAATAGTGCGCTTTCGAATGCATGGAACTTGTACTCCTCCAACTCTAGTATTTGGTACTTTCTTTCCAAAGCTGTAACACTAGCATCTATATTTAGTAGCTTCATCGCCCATAATGGTTTATGCTCAAGGTTGACCGATAAATGACTAGACTTACCATTAAATAGTCGACAAGGTGAAGTGTCGATCGATACGAGTCTTTAAGGCACTTGGAAAGGCCCAATGAGCCTCATCGAGCTTGATTGACCAATTCCTTAGAGATTGATCCATCGTCTTTCCAAGAATTAGCCCGAGCTCAAGATTCGTCACTTTGTCCAGACTAATTGCATGTGGGTGGCAAGCGATGATCAATAAATGAGTTATTCTAGTTAGTTTGAAACCTCGTTTGAAAATACTCTGAATGTGAGTACCCCGATCGCTTATGACCGAGAGAGGGTTATCGCATTGAGTGAGAACTCATGGCATGAACTTTACCAGCACCTTAGCATCATTACCTTTCTCTTTATATAATATTGTGCTTTCGAATGCATGGACCACGTACTCCTCCGACTCTAGTAGTTGGTACCTTCTTTCTAAAGATGTAAGACTAGCATCCATATTTAGTCGCTTCATCGCCCATAATGGTTTATACTCAAGGTTGACGTATAAATTAGAAGACTTCCCATTAAATAAATCACAAGGTGAAGTGCCGATCGATACGAGTCTTGAAGGAAGTTGGAAAGGCCCAAAGAGCCTCATCGAGCATGATCGACCAATTCCTCAGAGATTGATCGGTCGTCTTTCCAAGATTTAGGCCGAGCTCAAGATTCGTCACTTTGTCCAGACTAATTGCATGTGGGTGGCAAGCGATGATCAATAAATGAGTTATTCTAGTTAGTTTGGAACCTCGTTTGAAAATACTCTAATGTGAGTACCCCGATTGATTATGACCGAGAGAGAGTCGTCGTATTGAGTGAGAACTCATGGCATGAACTTTACCGGCACCTTAGCATCATTACCTTTCTCGTTTATATAATATTGTGCTTTCGAATGCATGGACCCTGTACTCCTCCGACTCTAGTAGTTGGTACCTTCTTTCTAAAGATGTAAGACTAGCATCCATATTTAGTCGCTTCATCGCCCATAATGGTTTATACACAAGGTTGACGTATAAATTAGAAGACTTACCATTAAATAGTTCACAAGGTGAAGTGCGGATCGATACGAATCTTGAAGGCAGTTGGAAAGGCCCAAAGAGCCTCATCGAGCTTGATTAACCAATTCCACAAAGATTGATCGATCGTCTTTCCAAGAATTAACTCGAGCTCATAATTCGTCACTTCCTCCAGACTAATTGCATGTGGGTGGCCAGCGATGATCAATAAATGAGTTATTCTAGTTAGTTTGAAACCTCGTTTGAAAATACTCTAAATGTGAGTACCCCGATTACTTATGACCGAGAGAGAGTCTTCGAATTGAGTGAGAACTCATGGCGTGAACTTCACCAGCACCTTATCATCATTGCCTTTCTCTTTATATAATATTATGCTTTCGAATGCATGGAACTCCGTACTCCTCCAACGCTAGTATTTCGTACTTTCTTTCTAAAGCTGTAACACTAGCATCTATATTTAGTAGCTTCATCGCCCATAATGGTTTATGCCCAAGGTTGAATGATAAATGACAAGACTTACCATTAAATAGTCGACAAGGTGAAGTGTCGATCGATACGAGTCTTTAAGGCACTTGGAAAGGCCCAATGAGCCTCATCGAGCTTGATTGACCAATTCCTTAGAGATTGATCCATCGTCTTTCCAAGAATTAGCCCGAGCTCAAGATTCGTCACTTTGTCCAGACTAATTGCATGTGGGTGGCAAGAGATGATCAATAAATGAGTTATTCTAGTTAGTTTGAAACCTCGTTTGAAAATACTCTGAATGTGAGTACCCCGATCGCTTATGACCGAGAGAGGGTTATCGCATTGAGTGAGAACTCATGGCATGAACTTTACCAGCACCTTAGCATCATTACCTTTCTGTTTATATAATATTGTGCTTTCGAATGCATGGACCCTGTACTCCTCCGACTCTAGTAGTTGGTACCTTCTTTCTAAAGATGTAAGACTAGCATCCATATTTAGTCGCTTCATCGCCCATAATGGTTTATACTCAAGGTTGACGTATAAATTAGAAGACTTCCCATTAAATAAATCACAAGGTGAAGTGCCTATCGATACGAGTCTTGAAGGAAGTTGGAAAGGCCCAAAGAGCCTCATCGAGCATGATTGACCAATTCCTCAGAGATTGATCGGTCGTCTTTCCAAGATTTAGGCCGAGCTCAAGATTCATCACTTTGTCCAGACTAATTGCATGTGGGTGGCAAGCGATGATCAATAAATGAGTTATTCTAGTTAGTTTGGAACCTCGTTTGAAAATACTCTGAATGTGAGTACCCCGATTGATTATGACCGAGAGAGAGTCGTCGTATTGAGTGAGAACTCATGGCATGAACTTTACCGGCACCTTAGCATCATTACCTTTCTGTTTATATAATATTGTGCTTTCGAATGCATGGACCATGTACTCCTCCGACTCTAGTAGTTGGTACCTTCTTTCTAAAGATGTAAGACTAGCATCCATATTTAGTCGCTTCATCGCCCATAATGGTTTATACTCAAGGTTGACGTATAAATTAGAAGACTTACCATTAAATAGTTCACAAGGTGAAGTGCGGATCGATACGAATCTTGAAGGCAGTTGGAAAGGCCCAAAGAGCCTCATCGAGCTTGATTAACCAATTCCACAGAGATTGATCGATCGTCTTTCCAAGAATTAACTCGAGCTCATGATTCGTCACTTCCTCCAGACTAATTGCATGTGGGTGGCAAGCGATGATCAATAAATGAGTTATTCTAGTTAGTTTGAAACCTCGTTTGAAAATACTCTAAATGTGAGTACCCCGATTACTTATGACCGAGAGAGAGTCGTCGAATTGAGTGAGAACTCATGGCGTGAACTTCACCAGCACCTTATCATCATTGCCTTTCTCTTTATATAATATTATGCTTTCGAATGCATGGAACTCGTACTCCTCCAACGCTAGTATTTCGTACTTTCTTTCTAAAGCTGTAACACTAGCATCTATATTTAGTAGCTTCATCGCCCATAATGGTTTATGCCCAAGGTTGAATGATAAATGACAAGACTTACCATTAAATAGTTGACAAGGTGAAGTGCCGATTGCTACGAGTCTTTAAGGCAGGTCGAAAGGACCAAAGAGCCTCATCGAGCTTGATTGACCAATTCCTCAGAGATTGATCCATCGTCTTTCCAAGAATTAGCCCGAGCTCAAGATTCGTCACTTTGTCCAGACTAATTGCATGTGGGTGGCAAGCGATGATCAATAAATGAGTTATTCTAGTTAGTTTGAAACCTCGTTTGAAAATACTCTGAATGGGAGTACCCCGATCGCTTATGACCGAGAGAGGGTTATCGAATTGAGTGAGAACTCATGGCTTGAACTTTACCAGCACCTTAGCATCATTACCTTTCTGTTTATATAATATTGTGCTTTCGAATGCATGGAACCTGTACTCCTCCGACTCTAGTAGTTGGTACTTTCTTTCCAAAGCTGTAACACTAGCATCTATATTTAGTAGCTTCATCGCCCATAATGGTGTATGCTCAAGGTTGACTGATAAATGACAAGACTTACCATTAAATAGTCGACAAGGTGAAGTGTCGATCGATACGAGTCTTGAAGGCACTTGGAAAGGCCCAAAGAGCCTCATCGAGCTTGATTGACCAATTCCTCAGAGATTGATCGATCGTCTTTCCAAGAATTAGCCCGAGCTCAAGATTCGTAACTTCCTCCAGACTAATTGCATGTGGGTGGCAAGCGATGATCAGTAAATGACTTATTCTAGTTAGTTTGAAAACTCATTTGACAATACTCTGAAAGTGAGTACCCTGATTGCTTATGACCGAGAGAGGGTCATCGAATTGAGTGAGAACTCATGGCATGAACTTTACCAGCACCATAGCATCATTACCTTTCTGTTTATATAATAGTGCGCTTTCAAATGCATGGAACCTGTACTCCTCCAACGCTAGTATTTGGTACTTTCTTTCTAAAGCTGTAACACTAGCATCTATATTTAGTAGCTTCATCGCCCATAATGGTTTATGCCCAAGGTTGAATGATAAATGACAAGACTTACCATTAAATAGTCGACAAGGTGAAGTGCCGATTGCTACGAGTCTTTAAGGCAGGTGGAAAGGACCAAAGAGCCTCATCGAGCTTTATTGACCAATTCCTTAGAGATTGATCGATTGTCTTTCCCACAATTAGCTCGAGCTCATGATTCGTCACTTCCTCCAGACTAATTGCATGTGGGTGGCAAGCGATGATCAATAAATGACTTATTCTAGTTAGTTTGAAAACTCATTTGACAATACTCTGAAAGTGAGTACCCCGATTGCTTATGACCGAGAGAGGGTCATCGAATTGAGTGAGAAGTGATGGCATGAACTTTACTAGCACCTTAGAATCATTACCTTTCTCTTTATATAATAGTGCGCTTTCGAATGCATGGAACTTGTACTCCTCCAACTCTAGTATTTGGTACTTTCTTTCCAAAGCTGTAACACTAGCATCTATATTTAGTAGCTTCATCGCCCATAATGGTTTATGCTCAAGGTTGACCGATAAATGACTAGACTTACCATTAAATAGTCGACAAGGTGAAGTGTCGATCGATACGAGTCTTTAAGGCACTTGGAAAGGCCCAATGAGCCTCATCGAGCTTGATTGACCAATTCCTTAGAGATTGATCCATCGTCTTTCCAAGAATTAGCCCGAGCTCAAGATTCGTCACTTTGTCCAGACTAATTGCATGTGGGTGGCAAGCGATGATCAATAAATGAGTTATTCTAGTTAGTTTGAAACCTCGTTTGAAAATACTCTGAATGTGAGTACCCCGATCGCTTATGACCGAGAGAGGGTTATCGCATTGAGTGAGAACTCATGGCATGAACTTTACCGGCACCTTAGCATCATTACCTTTCTGTTTATATAATATTGTGCTTTCGAATGCATGGACCCTGTACTCCTCCGACTCTAGTAGTTGGTACCTTCTTTCTAAAGATGTAAGACTAGCATCCATATTTAGTCGCTTCATCGCCCATAATGGTTTATACACAAGGTTGACGTATAAATTAGAAGACTTACCATTAAATAGTTCACAAGGTGAAGTGCGGATCGATACGAATCTTGAAGGCAGTTGGAAAGGCCCAAAGAGCCTCATCGAGCTTGATTAACCAATTCCACAAAGATTGATCGATCGTCTTTCCAAGAATTAACTCGAGCTCATGATTCGTCACTTCCTCCAGACTAATTGCATGTGGGTGGCAAGCGATGATCAATAAATGAGTTATTCTAGTTAGTTTGAAACCTCGTTTGAAAATACTCTAAATGTGAGTACCCCGATTACTTATGACCGAGAGAGAGTCGTCGAATTGAGTGAGAACTCATGGCGTGAACTTCACCAGCACCTTATCATCATTGCCTTTCTCTTTATATAATATTATGCTTTCGAATGCATGGAACCTGTACTCCTCCAACGCTAGTATTTCGTACTTTCTTTCTAAAGCTGTAACACTAGCATCTATATTTAGTAGCTTCATCGCCCATAATGGTTTATGCCCAAGGTTGAATGATAAATGACAAGACTTACCATTAAATAGTCGACAAGGTGAAGTGTCGATCGATACGAGTCTTTAAGGCACTTGGAAAGGCCCAATGAGCCTCATCGAGCATGATTGACCAATTCCTTAGAGATTGATCCATCGTCTTTCCAAGAATTAGCCCGAGCTCAAGATTCGTCACTTTGTCCAGACTAATTGCATGTGGGTGGCAAGCGATGATCAATAAATGAGTTATTCTAGTTAGTTTGAAACCTCGTTTGAAAATACTCTGAATGTGAGTACCCCGATCGCTTATGACCGAGAGAGGGTTATCGCATTGAGTGAGAACTCATGGCATGAACTTTACCAGCACCTTAGCATCATTACCTTTCTGTTTATATAATATTGTGCTTTCGAATGCATGGACCCTGTACTCCTCCGACTCTAGTAGTTGGTACCTTCTTTCTAAAGATATAAGACTAGCATCCATATTTAGTCGCTTCATCGCCCATAATGGTTTATACTCAAGGTTGACGTATAAATTAGAAGACTTCCCATTAAATAAATCACAAGGTGAAGTGCCTATCGATACGAGTCTTGAAGGAAGTTGGAAAGGCCCAAAGAGCCTCATCGAGCATGATTGACCAATTCCTCAGAGATTGATCGGTCGTCTTTCCAAGATTTAGGCCGAGCTCAAGATTCGTCACTTTGTCCAGACTAATTGCATGTGGGTGGCAAGCGATGATCAATAAATGAGTTATTCTAGTTAGTTTGGAACCTCGTTTGAAAATACTCTGAATGTGAGTACCCCGATTGATTATGACCGAGAGAGAGTCGTCGTATTGAGTGAGAACTCATGGCATGAACTTTACCGGCACCTTAGCATCATTACCTTTCTGTTTATATAATATTGTGCTTTCGAATGCATGGACCCTGTACTCCTCCGACTCTAGTAGTTGGTACCTTCTTTCTAAAGATGTAAGACTATCATCCATATTTAGTCGCTTCATCGCCCATAATGGTTTATACTCAAGGTTGACGTATAAATTAGAAGACTTACCATTAAATAGTTCACAAGGTGAAGTGCGGATCGATACGAATCTTGAAGGCAGTTGGAAAGGCCCAAAGAGCCTCATCGAGCTTGATTAACCAATTCCACAGAGATTGATCGATCGTCTTTCCAAGAATTAACTCGAGCTCATGATTCGTCACTTCCTCCAGACTAATTGCATGTGGGTGGCAAGCGATGATCAATAAATGAGTTATTCTAGTTAGTTTGAAACCTCGTTTGAAAATACTCTAAATGTGAGTACCCCGATTACTTATGACCGAGAGAGAGTCGTCGAATTGAGTGAGAACTCATGGCGTGAACTTCACCAGCACCTTATCATCATTGCCTTTCTCTTTATATAATATTATGCTTTCGAATGCATGGAACCTATACTCCTCCAACGCTAGTATTTCGTACTTTCTTTCTAAAGCCGTAACACTAGCATCTATATTTAGTAGCTTCATCGCCCATAATGGTTTATGCCCAAGGTTGAATGATAAATGACAAGACTTACCATTAAATAGTTGACAAGGTGAAGTGCCGATTGCTACGAGTCTTTAAGGCAGGTCGAAAGGACCAAAGAGCCTCATCGAGCTTGATTGACCAATTCCTCAGAGATTGATCCATCGTCTTTCCAAGAATTAGCCCGAGCTCAAGATTCGTCACTTTGTCCAGACTAATTGCATGTGGGTGGCAAGCGATGATCAATAAATGAGTTATTCTAGTTAGTTTGAAACCTCGTTTGAAAATACTCTGAATGGGAGTACCCCGATCGCTTATGACCGAGAGAGGGTTATCGAATTGAGTGAGAACTCATGGCTTGAACTTTACCAAGCACCTTAGCATCATTACCTTTCTCTTTATATAATATTGTGCTTTCGAATGCATGGAACCCGTACTCCTCCGACTCTAGTAGTTGGTACTTTCTTTCCAAAGCTGTAACACTAGCATCTATATTTAGTAGCTTCATCGCCCATAATGGTGTATGCTCAAGGTTGACTGATAAATGACAAGACTTACCATTAAATAGTCGACAAGGTGAAGTGTCGATCGATACGAGTCTTGAAGGCACTTGGAAAGGCCCAAAGAGCCTCATCGAGCTTGATTGACCAATTCCTCCAGAGATTGATCGATCGTCTTTCCAAGAATTAGCCCGAGCTCAAGATTCGTAACTTTGTCTAGACTAATTGCATGTGGGTGGCAAGCGATGATCAATAAATGACTTATTCTAGTTAGTTTGAAACCTCGTTTGAAAATACTCTGAATGTGAGTACCCCGATTTCTTATGACCGAGAGAGAGTCGTCGAATTGAGTGAGAACTCATGGCATGAACTTTACCAGCACCTTAGCATCATTGCCTTTCTCTTTATATAATATTATGCTTTCGAATGCATGGAACCTATACTCCTCCAACTCTAGTAGTTGGTACTTTCTTTCCAAAGCTGTAAACTAGCATCTATATTTAGTAGCTTCATCGCCCATAATGGTTTATGCTCAAGGTTGACGATAAATCACTAGACTTACCATTAAATAGTCGACAATGTCAAGTGCCGATTGCTACGAGTCTTGAAGGCAGGTCAAAAGGCCCAAAGAGCCTCATCGAGCTTTATTGACCAATTCCTTAGAGATTGATCGATTGTCTTTGCAACAATTAGCTCGAGCTCATGATTCTTCACTTCCTCCAGACTAATTGCATGTGGGTGGCAAGCGATGATCAATAAATGAGTTATTCTAGTTAGTTTGAAACCTCGTTTGAAAATACTCTAAATGTGAGTACCCCGATTACTTATGACCGAGAGAGAGTCGTCGAATTGAGTGAGAACTCATGGCGTGAACTTCACCAGCACCTTATCATCATTGCCTTTCTCTTTATATAATATTATGCTTTCGAATGCATGGAACCTGTACTCCTCCAACGCTAGTATTTCGTACTTTCTTTCTAAAGCTGTAACACTAGCATCTATATTTAGTAGCTTCATCGCCCATAATGGTTTATGCCCAAGGTTGAATGATAAATGACAAGACTTACCATTAAATAGTTGACAAGGTGAAGTGCCGATTGCTACGAGTCTTTAAGGCAGGTCGAAAGGACCAAAGAGCCTCATCGAGCTTGATTGACCAATTCCTCAGAGATTGATCCATCGTCTTTCCAAGAATTAGCCCGAGCTCAAGATTCGTCACTTTGTCCAGACTAATTGCATGTGGGTGGCAAGCGATGATCAATAAATGAGTTATTCTAGTTAGTTTGAAACCTCGTTTGAAAATACTCTGAATGGGAGTACCCCGATCGCTTATGACCGAGAGAGGGTTATCGAATTGAGTGAGAACTCATGGCTTGAACTTTACCAGCACCTTAGCATCATTACCTTTCTGTTTATATAATATTGTGCTTTCGAATGCATGGAACCTGTACTCCTCCGACTCTAGTAGTTGGTACTTTCTTTCCAAAGCCGTAACACTAGCATCTATATTTAGTAGCTTCATCGCCCATAATGGTGTATGCTCAAGGTTGACTGATAAATGACAAGACTTACCATTAAATAGTCGACAAGGTGAAGTGTCGATCGATACGAGTCTTGAAGGCACTTGGAAAGGCCCAAAGAGCCTCATCGAGCTTGATTGACCAATTCCTCAGAGATTGATCGATCGTCTTTCCAAGAATTAGCCCGAGCTCAAGATTCGTAACTTTGTCTAGACTAATTGCATGTGGGTGGCAAGCGATGATCAATAAATGACTTATTCTAGTTAGTTTGAAACCTCGTTTGAAAATACTCTGAATGTGAGTACCCCGATTTCTTATGACCGAGAGAGAGTCGTCGAATTGAGTGAGAACTCATGGCATGAACTTTACCAAGCACCTTAGCATCATTGCCTTTCTCTTTATATAATATTATGCTTTCGAATGCATGGAACCTATACTCCTCCAACTCTAGTAGTTGGTACTTTCTTTCCAAAGCTGTAAACTAGCATCTATATTTAGTAGCTTCATCGCCCATAATGGTTTATGCTCAAGGTTGACTGATAAATCACTAGACTTACCATTAAATAGTCGACAATGTCAAGTGCCGATTGCTACGAGTCTTGAAGGCAGGTCAAAAGGCCCAAAGAGCCTCATCGAGCTTTATTGACCAATTCCTTAGAGATTGATCGATTGTCTTTGCAACAATTAGCTCGAGCTCATGATTCTTCACTTCCTCCAGACTAATTGCATGTGGGTGGCAAGCGATGATCAATAAATAAGTTATTCTAGTTAGTTTGAAACCTCGTTTGAAAATACTCTGAATATGAGTACCCCGATTCCTTATGACCGAGAGAGAGTCATCGAATTGAGTGAGAACTCATGGCATGAACTTCACCAGCACCTTAGCATCATTGCCTTTCTCTTTATATAATATTATGCTTTCGAATGCAAGGAACCTATACTCCTCCAACTCTAGTAGTTGGTACTTTCTTTCTAAAGATGTAAGACTAGCATCCATATTTAGTCGCTTCATCGCCTATAATGGTTTATACTCAAGGTTGACGTATAAATGACAAGACTTACCATTAAATAGTTCACAAGGTGAAGTGCCGATCGATAGGAGTCTTGAACGCAGTTGGAAAGGCCCAAAGACCCTCATCGAGCTTGATTAACCAATTCCTCAGAGATTGATCGATCGTCTTTCCAAGAATTAGCTCGAGCTCAAGATTCGTCACTTTGTCCAGACTAATTGCATGTGGGTGGCAAGCGATGATCAATAAATGAGTTATTCTAGTTAGTTTGAAACCTCGTTTGAAAATACTCTGAATGGGAGTACCCCGATCGCTTATGACCGAGAGAGGGTTATCGAATTGAGTGAGAACTCATGGCATGAACTTTACCAAGCACCTTAGCATCATTACCTTTCTCGTTTATATAATATTGTGCTTTCGAATGCATGGAACCCGTACTCCTCCGACTCTAGTAGTTGGTACTTTCTTTCCAAAGCTGTAACACTAGCATCTATATTTAGTAGCTTCATCGCCCATAATGGTGTATGCTCAAGGTTGACTGATAAATGACAAGACTTACCATTAAATAGTCGACAAGGTGAAGTCCGGATCGATACGAGTCTTGAAGGAAGTTGGAAAGGCACAAAGAGCCTCATTGAGCTTGAGTAACAAATTCCTCAGAGATTGATCGATCGTCTTTCCAAGAATTAGCTCGAGCTCATGATTCATCAGTTCCTCCAGACTAATTGCATGTGGGTGGCAAGCGATGATCAATAAATGACTTATTCTAGTTAGTTTGAAAACTCATTTGCAATACTCTGAAAGTGAGTACCCCAATTACTTATGACCGAGAGAGGGTCATCGAATTGAGTGAGAACTCATGGCATGAACTTTACCAGCACCTTAGCATCATTGCCTTTCTCTTTATATAATATTGTTCTTTCGAATGCATGGAACCTATACTCCTTCAACTCTAGTAGTTGGTACTTTCTTTCTAAAGATGTAAGACTAGCATCCATATTTACTCGCTTCATCGCCCATAATGGTTTATACTCAAGGTTGACTTATAAATGATAAGACTTACCATTAAATAGTTCACAAGGTGAAGTGCCGATCAATACGAGTCTTGAAGGCAGTTGGAAAGGCACAAAAGGCCTCATCGAGCTTTATTGACCAATTCCTCAGAGATTGATCGATCGTCTTTCCAAGAATTAGCTCGAGCTCAAGATTCGTCACTTTGTCCAGACTAAGTGCATGTGGGTGGCAAGCGATAATCAATAAATGACTTATTCTAGTTAGTTTGAAACCTCGTTTGAAAATACTCTAAATGTGAGTACCCCGATTGCTTATGACCGAGAGAGAGTCATCGAATTGAGTGAGAACTCATGGCATGAACTTAGCCAGCACCTTAGCGTCATTGACTTTCTCATTATATAATAGTGCACTTTCGAATGCATGGAACCTGTACTCCTCCAACGCTAGTATTTGGTACTTTCTTTCTAAAGCTGTAACACTAGCATCTATATTTCATAGCTTCATCGCCCATAATGGTTTATGCTCAAGGTTGACTAATAAAATACAAGACATACCATTAAATAGTCGACAAGGTGAAGTGTCGATCGATACGAGTCTTGAAGGAAGTTGGAAAGGCCCAAAGAGCCTCATCGAGCTTGATTGACCAATTCCTCAGAGATTGATCGATCGTCTTTCCAAGAATTAGCTCGAGCTCATGATTCGTCACTTTGTCCAGACTAATTGCATGTGGGTGGCAAGCGATGATCAATAAATGAGTTATTCTAGTTAGTTTGAAACCTTGTTTGAAAATACTCTGAATGTGAGTACCCCGATTGCTTATGACCGAGAGAGAGTCGTCGAATTGAGTGAGAACTCATGGCATGAACTTCACCAGCACCTTAGCATCATTGCCTTTCTCTTTATATAATATTATGCTTTCGAATGCATGGAACATATACTCCTCCAACTCTAGTAGTTGGTACTTTATTTCTAAAGATGTAAGACTAGCATCCATATTTAGTCGCTTCATCGCCCATAATGGTTTATACTCAAGGTTGACGTATAAATGACAAGACTTACCATTAAATAGTTCACAAGGTGAAGTGCGGATCGATACGAGTCTTGAAGGCAGTTGGAAAGGCCCAAAGAGCCTCATCGAGCTTGATTAACCAATTCCTCAGAGATTGATCGATCGTCTTTCCATGAATTAGCCCGAGCTCAAGATTCGTCACTTTGTTCAGACTAATTACATGTGGGTGGCAAGCGATGATCAATAAATGAGTTATTCTAGTTAGTTTGAAACCTCGTTTGAAAATACTCTGAATGTGAGTACCCCAATTACTTATGACCGCGAGAGAGTCGTTGAATTGAGTGTCAACTCATGGTATGAACTTCACCAGCACCTTAGCAGCATTGCCTTTCTCTTTATATAATATTATGGTTTCGAATGCATGGAACCTATACTCCCCAAACTCCAGTAGTTGGTACTTTCTTTCTAAAGATGTAAGACTAGCATCAATATTTAGTCGCTTCATCGCCCATAATGGTTTATACTCAAGGTT